>JAFBJT010089295.1:146615-168707 GCA_016785325.1 Chascanopsetta lugubris
GGGGGGGGGGGGGGGGGGGGGGGGGGGGGGGGGGGGGGGGGGGGGGGGGGGGGTGTAGGCCCAGGAAAAGACCTCTGATCCCTTGCTCGACTCCACATTGTTTTGCTCAGCGGCGGGGTTGTAGGTTGGGAGGCTGGGCGGGTGAACAACAGCGGCGTATCTGCTCCTTGCCTTTACTGCTGGAGTGTAATAAAAAATTTAGTGCACGGACGGGGAGCGGTGGCGGCAGCGGTGGGGGGTGGTAGAGTAGAGCGAGGCACAACATCCGTTTGTGTCATCACGTGGCTGGGAGGCTTATTGGATCATAGGGGCAGAAAACAACACAACAGAGCACAATTTCTCTCTCTCTCTCTTTCTCTCTCTCTCTCTCTCTCTCTCCACCTCCTGTTCTTAAGCAGGAATCCAAACCAGCCAGGCTCAAGAGCACGAGGTAATCCCAAAAACATCTGCTAGCTTTATCTTCCCCTGGTATTTTCTCCCTTATAATACTAACTTCACAGACAGTGGTCTCATGGTGTCTTATCCTCTGCACGTGGGCTTTGAAACGGATCGCTGTTGGAGTTGAAACTTTTTTTTTTACCCCCTCAGTGCTTTTCCCTTTTGGTCCTGTGTGTTTTCAACCTCTCCACATTGGATCTAACTATTCGTTATAGGCTTTGCAGACCAGCTCTCCGGCTCTTAGTGCGCACTCTGTGACATTGCTCCCTAAGTCAATCTGGCCCAAAACAGCCCCCTGAACTCATTAAGTCGCCGGGCACACATCCAGATTGCATGGCAACTTCATCCCTGACTTTAACCATCAACTTGTTTGCTTGTTTTTGTCCGGCTAGTTTCGCACAGGTTAAGAGGGCGGAGTCAGCCCAGAGGCCTCTAATCTGGTTATATTGCGAGAAACAATACTAGAATCTTTATGGTGGGACGGCCCCGGCCCCCGCCCGTACAGATTAAACGCACTTGATTTTTCACTGAGTGCCTGTCAGAATCTTTACAGCAATTATGGGCTCATGCATGAAAGAATGTGCATGGCCTTGTTCACATGACTGTCACACACTTAAAAAACGGGGTATGAAGGAAAGAGGGATTGCATGGTGGGCTCAAGTGCTCACTGGTGTGCAAGCTTCTTGCGCTTGAATTTTTTTTTTCCCAGGCTTCACGCAGCATGAAAGAAAGAAGCGGTCACAGATCTCCACAGAACGCAGCCCAGAGCAGGGAGATAGTTTGTCTTCAGAAGTCAGAGCATGCCAAGTGTGCTATTGGACACGAATGCCTCATGTCTGTGGCTCCAACAACTGGTAGCTTAATCTGAATCACGGTATTTAAGGAGAGCAGGCCCAAGATAAACCAGATGGTATTTTATTGTTTTGCAGTGTAATGGGCTGTAAAAGCAGGAGCAATGTTGGGCAATGAGTGGATTTTTGTGCAAAGTTTGAGCTTTGCCACTGAAGCGTAAACCCATGTGGTTTCTCTTGTGGCCTTTCGAGAGGCTCCAGCATCCGACAGCGCAGCAAGAGCGTCCCCCGAAGTGTTTATGCTGTAAGGCAGCAACACGGAAAAGTGTGGCTGAAGCGTTTGGACCAGCGGACTGTTGTTGGCCTTGTGAAAGAATGGAGGAGATCACTTCCTCCCCCCATTTTTATTTATGCATGCAGATTTTATTTGGCAAGCGCTGCTGAGAATTGGGGGAAAACGCGAAGAGCGTAAAATAAACAGAGAGGGAGGCCTGTCCCATCCCGGAACAGAATTGGCAGGAGTATTGTCAGTTACGGACAGTGAAGGGGGGAGGGGAGGGGAGGGGAGGGGGAGGGTGCTCTTGTAAACAGCAGGAGGCCACGTAGGCTCATCTATGAGAAGTATCAAATAGATTTCCTTCATCAATCTCTGGCAGGACTTCTTGGCAAAGCTGCTTACAACTTCAGCAAAATTTGTGACTTTACTGACCTGAAGCAATAATGCAAAATCCTAGCTCTTAATACACTGGAGCATTTATCCTTCATGTCACTTCTATGTCTCTGAGGTTTATAATGATTTCGACATGCTCTTCGACATCCACGAACCTCTGGGCTCTTACGGACAGGGAGATAAGAGTGGTCCGTCCCTCCCGGAGTTGCTTTTGATCCCATGTTGATGGCAGTGGCAGGATGGATGGATGGATCGACAGCACTGAGGCAAGGTCCCCTGTTCTTCCAAGGGGGCGTCGAGCAGGCCTGGTATTGCACCATGTCAGCCTCACCCCTCTCAGCCATTAGCGACAGTGATTTAGTAGCCTGAGCGCCTGGAACGCAACAGCTATGTGTGTGTGTGTGTGTGTGTGTGTGTGTGTGTGTGTGTGTCCACAGAAACACGTCTGCTTTCACCTTCAGGTGAACATCAATAACACATTTTGTCATCAAGGTATGTTTGTAATGTCAAAGGGTGAAGGGAGTTCAGTGGCGCAGCGGCCGCTCTCTTGGGAAAGGCCGCGGGGCAACATTTCACAACCTGCCATCACTCGCTCCCAAAATGGCAGCGTGCCACCACCCTCCAGAGCTCTCGCTGCCCTTTTTCAATGCAATTTGTTGTTGACTAAATAGAGATACCCTCCAACGTGGATGTCCGCCGTGTCACAAGCTGACCGGGAGCAGCAGAGAGACATGTTGTTGTCTGGTAGTCTTTTAAAGCAAAATTTATTCACAGCATAAACGTGGGTATGGTGCAACTTGGACAAATAACGCCATAGCTGACTGGCGACTTTTCTGTTCTCCTCGGGATGACATATTGCATTTGCATGATGTCATTCCCTATTGACTTTGTCAGAAATTATTTAAGTCGGGCCCCTTTTTTTTTCTGTGTGTACATGAACACACGCTCAGACCCACCGATGAGCCCCTCGCTTGTTTGTAGAGAGAATTAGCCGGAGGCATCAGCAGCGGAGCACTGTACACCAGTTTGGTTTGACTCTAAATCCCCAAACAAGGGTCGGTGTACACTGCAAAGCCCGATTTGATGAACAAAGCAGGGCAGGCAGAACAGATCCAGGCCATGCCATTGATTCATGTGGCTTTAAAGAAGGCAGCTGATTTGCCAACATTGTCACAATAGGGCTGTAATCTCACTATCAATAATTACATTCTCCACTGGGTTTGCCCTGGTACATATAAATGTGCGTGTGTGTCTGTTCACACCCTCTTATACATACACACACACACACACACACACACACACACACGTACAGGGGTGGGAGGGAGTGGACACACTCCAGGTTAAATGGAGGTTCCACCCTCTAAAATATTCATAGCTTCTTCATTTAAATCAATTCACCTCCAAAAGGGCAGTCAAGCATCAACTGTCAGAAATTGAGCCGAGCCTGTTGTAATCACTTCTTTACTTATCTCTACAGATGGCTTGTTCGCTATGGGCTCTGCATGGCTAGCTCAGCAGCACATTGAGAGGGGCCTCCCCCGCTCACCCCTCCCCCCCCTTTCCCCATCTCGCAGCCACATCTCCCATGTTTCATCCCCACTCTCTCATAATGGAACTCACATAAATTCATCTGGGTATTGAACCAGGGACATTCATCACCCTGGAATTCATCTGCGAGCCATTTTCATTCCCAAAGTGTCTCCTCTCTCTCCCCCCACTCCATCTCCCTCTCTGCTTCCCCCATCTCCATGGTGGCATCCTCAACATGGCAAGCCCAAGCTGGGCAGTCAGTGTCACCATTAATCTTTAATGCTCGCCTGCCCTCATTTTTCCTCATATTTTACAAGATTTCCTGCCCTCCAACCCCCGCCCCCATTTTGCCAGCATCTGCTATAAATAGAACGATTACATGGAATGTTGCCTTGTTTCATCAGTTGCCGAGGACCACTGGCTGCCTTGCCTCTCCTGTGCAGCCGGCCTCCCTTGTTGGGAGGCCGCTCGCTCCAGGCCAAACGCACAGAACCACCGCTTCCACCGACACACTCGTCCCCAGTCTGCCCCTGGGGGGACTGTGTGTTAACGTCTCATGGATGACAACTGTGTGCGCCTCCGGTAGCACACACACACACATTACAATGGAATGCCTGCCTATTTAAAGACTGGGATAACCGTGAAAATAGGGTAGAGGTTAGTAAGCTAAAAATACGAGAGGATGGCAGCTCTCCTGCCGTCTGGGCGGAAAATAGCGCCGTGTTGCTGCCGTCGCAGTCAGCTTTGTTAACTAAGGAGCAGGAGAGAACACTCTGCCCTTGCCCGTGTTTTTCGTTTCATACCAAAAGAGAGGCGGCTCTGAATCACCCAAACCCACCTCACCATGTATTTGTGCACACCAAAACAAAGAACCCCTCAGTTTCAACTGTGATTTAATAAGTGAGCAGGCCCAGATCCTCAGACAGAAGCCCCTTCTCACTGTGCTTAATAACCAGCGTCCTTATTTGCTTGACTTTTTCTTTTATAATACCTGGTGGTGGTGTCTTAACAAGCCTCCGGGGAACAAACAAGGGCAAGATTTTGGAGAGAGACAAGCCCCGTCTGTTTTTTGTTTTTTTTATTATCTTGATTTATGGAGCTTTCTTTCCCAAGTAACTTTAGATACCTATATTGTATATCCCCCTGCTCTTTGATCCTTGCTCAGACCTGGTCCAGTCAGGTTCCATTTGGTGACTCTGAACTGTCTGTCTCTGGACGCCACCATCCTGTCTTTCCCACAGTCCCTCTGAATCATTTCATCCCCATTAAGTGTCTGGCTGAAGCCCGGCATATGACATTTGACTCTTAAAGGCCCACCTGGGACCCAGGGATGAAATAGACTGCCAACAGTGCGGCGGAGGCGGGGAGAGGGAGATAGAGAGTGTAGTGCTGGATAGTGATGGATAGGACAACATGTTAGACTGAAGGAGGTAGAGTGGCTCAGGTTACAGGCCACTTGTCCTCTGTAACCCTGTTTGCGATATTAGCATTGTGTGATGCCCTGTAGCCGAGCTGCCCCCAAACACGTGTAGGTTAAGAGAGGTGAGCGAGAGGAGGCTGGAAGAAGCCGATCCTGTTTGTCATGAAAGGAGCCACTGTGTGTTAAAAGGGAGGTATTCTGATATCAGGAAGCCCCCTCGTTTCAGAGCAGTGCATTGTCTAACCTCTGCTGCGAACTGGAGTGTCTTATCTAGGCTATTGTTAGTGAAGTACCATGGCTGGAAGAGAGAGAGGGGGAGCGAGAGAGAGAGAGAGATTATCACAATAATTAAGTGGTTGTGTCAGATTCTGAAGAGCATTCCATAAAAAATAAATAGCCCGCCCTCTTGGCTTAACGCAAGAGGGCCTGGTGGGGTTGAGCCGGTGACCTACTCGTGTTTGTTTCTCAGCGTTTCACATAGGGAGATAATGCTCCTAGAGGGAGAGCGAGATAAAGCCCTCAGGGTAGCATGGGCCCTCTCCGCCAGATGAAACTAGACACATAAATGTCTTGGTCAATTCCTAATCTTTTTTTCAAAAGCCCTGCTGGCCCCGGATGCTCCCTCAGATTGGAGAAGGAGGGTGGGCCGATAAGGAAATATGCAGCCGTGCAGCACTTATACAAAGAGAGGACACATTCTGTTATTCTGCCGGATTTCTGTCGGTAACCTGAGGACAGCCATTTACTGTCAGTGAGGAAGATGAAAGGGAGGATTGAGGAGGATGTTTGTTCACAAATATCTGTATTACTCACAAAATTCTATTTTGCATTCTGTGTTTTGAGCTACAACTGTCATAGAAGTCTTCTTACTTTACAGTAGAGCTGCAGCTAATGATTATTTATGTAATCGATTAATATATTCAATAAAACAATTATATGAATTGGCGGAAAAATAGTGCAAATGTGAAAAGACAAAAATGTCAAAACAATAATTATCCAGCTTTATCACCTGATGTTGACACTGTCACTGGGGTGCCTGTGTGTGTTGGGGGGGGGGCGCATCTTATGAGTGTTTGTGAATGAGAAGCAGTGTATGTTTTGTTTTGTCAGTTACAAACAGTTGCAACAAAACATGAATTAAAGATTTGATTATTTGATTCAGGGAATTTGAAATTGAAATATTTTTATAATCGATTCAAGTCGATTGATCGATTAATTGTTTCAGCTCCACTTTACAGACTAATTGACTTGTGCTCGCATTGATGACAGAGTGATCAAAGCAGATATATTCACAGTGAGGATTCCTCTTTCCTCTCAGTCTGAGCAAGTATTTGAACCACAGATGTCAAGTGGCACAGTATGGCACTGTGTCACAGCTGTGACCGGTCCCTCGGCTCGCCGCGTCACTGTGTGGTGCCACCGCCATGACGCGATGTACAGCTTTACCCTCCTTGGATTATTGTGTCTGGGCTGTCGACACCTCTCAGCTGAAAGAACATGAGAGGGCAAGAGACGGAGGTGGGGGTGGGGGTGGGGGGGTTGGGGGGTGCTCCAGGAGAGCTGGCATTTTCAAAGAATAATCTCTGTGGAGCCTTTTAGGGGGTTTAATGTCATTTTTGGCCTCTGGATTCTTGCCCTTTTCTCCTTTGATCAGAAAGCAATGGAGAGCAACTGGGGAGGAGGAGAAGGAGGAAGCATGTGAAAGGAGACAACAGACAGACAAGATGGTGGTGGTGGGGTTGGGGGGGTGAAGGGTGGATTGCTTGGCTGGGTGACTGATATTATTAGTGTGCGAGTATGACTGATGGAGACTTGGCCTGCATCCAGAGGCTGCGAACAGGCCAGCATTGGCAAATTGAATCTGGTACAGTATGACCTATATCCTCTATGTCCTATTTAGCACGTAACAGCATTTTGTCGTCATCTTCCCTCGCTCTCATCAGGCATCCCTCTCATCATTCACTTCCTGTTTTCATGTTGACACAGAGATGTCCATGTGTGATCTCAGGGTCTAAGCTGTTTCGTCCTCAGTGTTTGTTGTGCATTTGCCGAGTGTCGTCACGGCCCGCGCAGGCTCATTAGTTTGTATCTGACTCAAAATGGAGACGGTCGAGTTGTGGTGAGGCGCAGGACAGATGGACGACAGCTTACATAAAGCCACGCTGCTTTTTACCTTCCACCTTGCGTGCGGTCTGCATGGCTGCCCAAATTTCACTTCCTAGTTACAGGCAAAAGCAGCAGCCGCCCTGGTCGTCTCTCCCCCCGTGTGAATTATGGAACCGATGTAATGAAGCAATTAGACTCACGCACACACCCACACACACACGCAACCCTCTGCCAAAGTGGTGACAAATTAGGTTCCCTTCTGCACCTACAGAGGGTTTTCCTGGCTGCACGAGCAAATCCAGCCCACACCACGGCTCCGTAACCTCGCCACCCAGCTCGGTCTTCCCCACACTGCTCACCTCTGATCAACCCCCATCGCCACATACGTCTCGAAGCAACCAAGAAGAAGAAATCCGCTCTCGCACATATGCTCGCTAAAGCCCTTCATGGCTGTAATCCCCAAAGCCAGGAGGAGATGCATGGGAATCTTGGTCAGCTGACTTTTAAAGAGGCAGGAATGGGAAAGAAAGGAGCGGAGCACTCACTGAAAGGTCGAAGGTCCTCCCTCTTTTTTTCCAAATTCCCTAAAGCCTGTTGGGATCCCCCTTTGGGCTTGACACACCCAACTCCACCTGCCTTCTCTGCTCAGCAGGACGCTTCATCGCCGGCGTCTTCCGAGCTGGCCTACTTGAGGCTGTTTGATCTCATTGTGGAAGCAGTCGTGCACGCCTCGCTGGCTGGCAGGCAGAGAGAGCTCCTTGATGCTGAGGGTTGAAGAGGTGGAGCAGGCTTCAGTGGAGAGGCTTAATAACTGTATTAACGTGGGTAACTCCCTCAGGACCCTCGCCTACGCGGCAGCGGGAGGAGGAGGAGGAATAGCGCTGCCAAGCTGCCTTCGCTCACTTTGATACTATGCCTTAATTTCCTCTCTTCTGCTTTCGAGAATTTTTTACATTCAGCTCTACTGCAGCAGCAAAATAAACACTACTTATTTTTATGTCTTTCCTCTGCACCTCCCCAGTCTTTTTGATACTCCCTCTGACGCCATCACCTCATTTTCTTTATTCTAATCCACTCTCCGACTCCCAGTTGATTACTTATTCATTGCAGATTGACATCTGTATTGTTGCTCCATCCCAGCTTCCCTCTCATGATGTGTCATGTTGCCCCATGGATGACAATACTGCAATGAACTTGGATTGAAAGTACCGATACTCTCTCCTCACCTGCGTGTGTGTGTGTGTGTGTGTGTGTGTGTGTGTGGCCATTCATGACAGTGCCCCCTAATCCCCCTGAATTATACATTAAAAACTGCTCAAAAATGGATGAGCCCCACTTAGCATAATGGACAGAGTTAACAGTGAGAGGTGGTGCTCCTGTTCTCAGTGGAACTGGGCAGCACTACACGGCACCTACAGTCACCCCAAGGGTCATAATGAGGGTCTGCTCACGAGGCCAGGAGACGGAGCAGTCAGCAGAGGCCAGCTGGGGTTAACTGGACCCCAGAGAGAAACAGGAGAGGAGGCTGGAGCGGCAGCGCCAACACCAGGCTTACCTGTGGGCTCGGCTCAGGTTCCCTCCACTCGTTTTTGGCAGGCGTGTTTACTGATGTGTGCACAGGCAAGCAAGTGTGGCCCTGAACATGCATGAAAACATACATGTTGTAGCTACACACTCACACACACACACACACACACACACACACACACATGCATTTTATACAACAAAGCTAACCACTTACACATCGATGCACATGGAGTGTTTGATTCATGTCCCTTATAAATAATGACCCACTCTGGTGGTTCACACCTTGAAAATCAAAATGGCAGACTAAAGATCTATATCAGGAGTCAAATTTGTGACCTGCGGGCCAAATGTGGCCCGCAAAATCATTTCATGTGGCCTGTGAGACCTCAAAGGTATTTGATTGTTTAAAAATAAAAGTATTGCCCATGAACTCTAGTTAATTCCACATCCCACTTTTTATGAGTAGCAATATTATCAGTGTGTTTACATTTTTACATATGTCAATGTAAAAACAATATTTGTAATTTGAATAAATAATAATCAAATATGAAGACAGTTATTTAACAATATGTTAAGTAGTAATTACATTTAGTCCCACAATTAAAAGTGGCCGCTTGAGAACAACCATCATGCTGATGTGACCCTCAGGGGAAATGATTTCGACACCCCTGATCTATATGAAGCACATTCACATGGTGTTTTCAGCACTTAGAAAAAGAAGAGCTTGAAGTCAGATAAATGACAATTAAGCAGAATTTGTCACCAGGAAAAATATGTAGTGACGAATGGCGCCCATAGCGAAATCAATAAGCCAGTGTTTTATTTCAGCTCTGTCAATTTATCTGACCAGGCCGCTGTGTGTCTGTGAACACGCTGACCAATGACAGAGTCGAGGTAGATGTTTGTGTCCCGTTCAAATAAGATAGTTTGCTGCTGCAGCACTTGAGAGACCATCTGTTTGTGGAGGCTGAGACTGTGGGGAGAGATCAACATGGTCTCACTGAAAATCAGGCTAGTGACTGGTGGGCAGCCACATCACAGGAAATGGTGTGTGTGTGTGTGTGTGTGTCTGAGTTGTGATCAAATGGCTCCCCTTAGGCTGCACTGAAAGGTCAGGGATCCATGCAGGAAATTAGTGTCTGTGGAGGCAGAGACAAGAGAGAGAGAGGGGGGGGAGACGGAGGGAAGGGAACAGCACAAATCACAGTTGAGGAAGCTAAACATATCCTTCATTAAATTCCAGTAACATCCCACTGCGTCCCCTTGATGACTCTGCCTGCTTCCATCAGCCTTTTCTCCTAAGCACGCCACTGAACTCAGCCTCCCGGTTCTATCGACAACCACCTCGTCCCTTATATTTTCATTTTCTTTTTGCATTCGTGCTGACACTAAAGACAAATGAGTCTGCCTCTCCCCCCACCGCCCACCTGCTCTCCCCCTGCCCAGCCCAAATCTTCCACTAAGGAGCCCCCTGACATTACACATCAGACAGCTGAATCAGATGTGTGTCATCAGTCATCATTAGGGGGCATGAGCAGGAGGGCGCTGCAGGGTTTTTGACGCTGAGACATTTAAAGTAGCCGCTCTCATGTTCCTGTGCACCTTGCAAGGCGCCCCTGACTTCGATCAGGTGCGCTGCCTCAGCCCTAACTGCTGAACAGTGGTGTCCTTATATGAACGCGGGCCGCCCTGAGTGCTTGTTTTGTCAGGGTCCGTCACAGCGATGTGCACGCTAGCTGGTTTTCTTTTTGCATCTTGCTATTCTAAATATGTCAGCTGTCTCCTCGGGGTCTTTAGGCCACTTTGACCCCCCGCACTGACCCTACTAACCCCCTCAAGTCCCAGCCTCACTGAACTCTTTAACAGACTAGTGACAGGATAATCACCGTGCTCGCTGTGTCTTCCCGTCCGCACCTTTTTGCAAAACACCCCCCCCCCCCCCCCCCCCCCCCCCCCCTCACCACTTTCCCCCGCTTACATCCCGAATAATGTGTTTTCATCTCAAAAAGCTGGCGTTGGCTAATTTATGAAGGGAGCCCGTGTGTCATTATGGGTTTGGTGCACAGTATTGGAATGCACGTTGAGCCTGTCGAGGCTTGAAGGCAGAAGTAAATTACAAGTGAGTTTTACTATTAGCTTTAACTCATTTTGACAAGTACATGAAGTGACAAACCTAAATGGGGCTCTGGATTTTAAGAGAAACAGCCCTGACGAAGAGGCGCGTCACTTAGCATCGCTGCACACACACGCCAATCACGCACACGTTGCTCCTCGCGACCTCCCCCTCTTCCAGTGCCACGCTCCCTCTCTGAAGTTGAGGAGATCAAACCCATGTAATCTATTCCCCCGTGATTGACTATTGTGTTCTCCGTGGAGAGGGAGCGAGGGGGGGGGGGGGCAGAACATGGGTGGAGAGGGTGCAGTTTAACATGACAAAGCCTGTCCCTGGTGATCCTCTCCTCTCTCTTCTCCAGATCCTCATGAGCCTCTTCTCTGCCTCCACTTTCTTCTTGATCCCTTGTTTCCCCCTGTTTTCTCTCCGCCACCTCCCAGATTCCCCAAGTCCATTTCATTGCCATAATGCAAATAGCCCCACGCTCCCTTCCATATTTATGACCCCGCTTCCTCCACTGTGAATATGCGCTTAAGAAGGGAGGGCCTTGAATGCTTGCAGTCACATTGGATTAGCGGGGATCAATGGGCAGATAACCTCTCTGTTAGAAAGAGTAAAGAGCAAACACTCCAACTTGAGCATTCATGAAGGTCCTTTCAAACATTAGCTCCCTTCACACAGCCCGCTCCAATGTGGGAATCTCTCTGCCTTTCAGTCTGCCAGGCTTTTATGTATCCAAAGTAGGAACACTCCGATCCGTCACACTTCTGAATCCAGAGAGCTATCTATAATCATGCACAAGGGTGGCAACGTGCCTGGTTTGTCTTTTGTAAACATGCAAAGGGAGCGTAGCGATTGGTTGTCTTTTTGGCAGCAGGACCTCGGGATAAAAGTGGCAACTAAGGCCTCTGTGTGTGGCGCTTGGTCCGTTCGGGCTCAATATAACCGGGCTAATGGCAGTGGATTTTAATTCCGTGGAATAAATCTCAGTGTATTTAAGGTGCTCTGCCGTTGGTCCTCACCTGTGATTGTTTTTAGACGTCGAGGGCAGAAGTCTGTTAATGGTTTATCCGCTAATGAAGATCATGTGTTCCAGAAGTAGAGTTCTTTATTGATGCACCACGCAACCTCTGTTCTATTAGACATCCTCTCCAGTATTAGATATTTGCAGGCTTTGAATCCTCACACTGCTCATTACAGGTAGCTTGCCATGTGGTTGACCTTGGATTTTATGGGAATATTGGAATTAAAGCTCACTCTTAACTAGATGCAAGAGAATCACATGCTCACAAACTAAGTCTCTAGATCCCGATTTTAGTATTTCTCTTGCATCTCCCTGCTCCCCATTTGCATGGGTGTAGTTTGCCATTGCACGCACGTTGTCATTCACTCACGCACGACCCTATAATTAACCAGGAGAAGCTTAATATTTCATGAAGCCATTTTCACAGTCGGAGCAGTTAACAGCTCCACTCCTGTGTTGAGCGTGCATGTGTGTGTGTGTGTGTGTGTGTGTGTGTATGTGTGTGTGTGTGTGTGTGTGTGTGTGTGTGTGTGTGTGTGTGTGTGTGTGTGTGTGTGTGTGTGTGTGTGTGTGTGTGTGTGTGTGTGCGTGTCATGAGCCAATGACTTGATCTGCCAGCAGCCTTGATCTTGAATTATGTGTCATGAGGTATCGCAGCTGTAAGTCACCGGGGGAGGGGCTGTAGTAATTCACTGTGAGAGAGTTGACAGAGGGAGGTTATGTTGTGGTTACACTTTCTCCCTCGAAGAAACAAAGCATGCACAGCTTGTGTTTTGCCGCCTGTATTCCACTTGTTTGTCTTGCACATCACAGCCCTGTTGTCTAGCTCCTGTCACTCCCTCTTTATAGGTCACCTGTTCTCACTGCTCCCGTTTGACCTTTATAGCAACCAATTTACCTCTTAAGAACAATCATTTAGCATTTCTGAAAACTTTTTTAAAGGTGCAGTGTGTAAGATTTGGTGACGTCTAGTGTTGAAGTTGCCTGTTGTATACATTACCTCACCCTCACCCTTCTGAGCATGCAGGAGAACCTATGGCAGACTTCAGTTGTCATTAAAACTCAAAGGATGTTTACTATGTCCACTCTAGGCTACTGTAAAAACATGAAGAGAGGACCTGCTCCTTGTGTAACTAGACATCAGTGGGTTAATTTAGGAGTGATGGGACCAAAAATATATTTAGGTGATTGTGAAAATGTCAGTATGTAATTGTTTTGTAGTATTTTTTTGTAGATTTTCCACTAAATCTTGCACACTGCACCTTTAACTTAACACAAGTTATGCACGTGCAGGCATAAACAGTGAGTTGTTGTGGTTAATCGTCAAATTGTCACAAAACCTTTCCACACTCATGAACGTATGATGAGAAATGGATTCAGCGGTGGAGTTGGGGGGCCCCGTCTTTTCCTGTGAAAGCTGCTCAATGATGCATGAAGCACACAAAAAAAAAATCATACTCATGTTACCATGTTCGCACTTACACACTGTATGGCCCATAGAGCACGTGTGCTAGCATCTTACTCTGGCCCCGCAGACCTCATGCTTTATAATGTGTAGTAATATACTTACATCAGAAATAGATGACTGGTGCATTTCTAACCTCGTAAAATTGAATGATTATTACCATAAAAGAATATTGAACTATGTATACTTGGTAGTGTACATGTCCTATGATGTAATTCATCCCATGTTTTCATGGGCTGCCTGGGACCATCAAATGTCTTGTTTGCTTCAAATCTCCGCACACTTCCTGTATCCTTTTACTTTTATACATCCCTGGTATGCATAGTGTTTTTCAAAGGGATCACAATGATTTATTCCTTTCTCATCACCAGTGGAGGAGTGCTCTGGCATTCCTGTTATCTTTGGAATGTCATGTGTGACTCCTCAAACGCACCTGAGGCATCTCTGACCTCACCGCCTTGCCACACGCATGCATTCACCCACATGTCACATTTCCATCACTGCACTGCCAACAACACCCTGCACCTACTGCAGCTATTCGCCTTGATGATGCTGATGCTAAGACGTTCACCTGTGTCAGTGGGTTTCCAGGTAGTAATTATGAGTGAATGTGTCGTAGTTTGCAAGTAAATCAGCGTTTCCAAAGGTATCGGTTATCTTAGCTTCAGCCTAAATTTGGTAAAAGCATTTTAAAAACTGTTAGCGTGGCTGCAGTCTCAATGTGGGTCAGTTATGACACTCCGCAGATATTATACAGCTGCTGCATGCGTGTGACTCGCTTCTAAACCCAGAATTCATGCGACCTGGCAGGTCCACTGGGGGAAAACACAGCCTGTATTCATAGCTGGTATTTAGATGTTTTGTTCAGACAGATCTCTATGTCTGGGCTTAATGGGAACATACAGTTGATACAACAGGGTATTTATGCTCGTACAAGAAACGTACTAATACTACAACCTGCCAGACTAGACTCGCTCTTCCTGTGTGTCATGTTTCGCAGTATTCATGTCCAGCCTCTAGTATAACATATACAACAGAGTGGTAAAGCATACACAGCTCCAACTGTCCATGTCCTAGCATGTCCTGACCAATTCAGGGCTGCCTTTTGACCCCTTGTGCCCACCACCACCACCACCACCAACACATCCCACACCATCAGCTCATGCTAAATATCTGCAGTCACCCCAGAGCAAGTGCCAGCTCACATACTCCCAGTGTCAGTCAGCAGCCGCAGACAGCTGCTGGGTTTAGTTGCACCGTGTTCGCCCGTGTTGCAGGGGAGTATTGTTGCCTCGGCTACGTGTGGTTCTTTCTCGCAATAAAACTGTGCTCGTTTATTTTATTTTTTTTCTGAGTTTATTTCCCAATCAGATCCATTAAGAGTTTTCATATTTATGAAAATGTATTTGTGGTTTCGTAACTAATGGCTTGAATGTGGATGCGCAGAGCAGCCAATCTGGTTAACACGGAGTTGCCGCTCAAAATCTCCAGCCCCCTGTAGATCTCACCTTTGCCATCTGCTTGATTATTTGCCCCCCCCCCCCCCATTTTGTCCACACATGTTCTCAGTTCCGTCTCCATTTGCCAGAGCTGTGGTGATAGGAGAACCTGGTGTTTTGTTATTTCAGAGGCCTAGTGGTGTGGAGAGGGAAGTTATCTTGGGCCCCTGAAAAAGGGCTCGAGAACACAATGGGGGCCGCCCAGGCTGATAAAAACCAGGCGTTGGCGGAGACAAGAACATGAAGAGAATTATGCACATACACAGAGCAGATATCTCATGGCCATGCCCTCGATTACAGAAACGGGCAAATGCATACAAGTCTGAAAACATGCATATATTGACTGCCTTATCTCACCCAGATGCAAAGATGTCATAAATTACTCACACTAAACACAGCCTGGTGTTCTCCCCACCCCGGACCCAAGACAAACACCACCATTTCCTGGTGCTGGGAAGGGAATCGTCAAAACAGGCAAGAAAGACTCCTTACTCTGCGCCACCTTGCCCCTCGGCCTCTGGTCAGGCCCTCATCTATCACTCATGTGCATGTGTTTTTCTTGCCGCAACACTTTGCACAGGGGAGTTATTCGGCCCCAATTTGGAACGCTATCCATCAAAATTTAGCTCCGGATTCAGCGAGGCCTTCAAACGTGCATCGTGCAGCCCTTAAAGAACTCCGCCTGTCACATTTATTTCTGCTCTCCGTGCAAAATCTGAATATTTGCACGGGTTGCGAAACACTGGGCTGTCACTTCTTTGAAACTTAGACCACAGCCGACGCTCTTAAGTGGAAGTGATGTGTCATTTTCCACCAAAAAGTACATTAGTCAGATTAAATACTCCGTTTGCGTTATTCCCATCTCGTCTTCACACCCCCGAAGCATTTTGGTGTCGGATGTGTAAATTAAAAAACATGCATGTCTTGCTGCAAATTGATTTCTTTCGCCTTGTCCTTATTACCATTGTTGTTGTGCAACACTGCAAGTATTTTGCCTTGACCCCCCCCCCCCCCCCCCCCCCACACCCACCTACAAAACCACAAACCCCCCCCCCCCCCCCACACACACACACACGGCATTAAGACGTTAAGACTGCACCATTATCGTGGAGCAGCTTAGGTAGTGCATAACCAAGCGGGGGGAATCCTGTGCAATCCTCCTAACTCACCTTCCTAGGAGTAAATGAACACTTGTGCTCATCAGGGTTGTGCATGTAATGTGTGGAAAAGGTCACAACCAGTTTCCTCACAAGCAATGTTTTTGTTTCTTCTGAAATTCCTTTATTGGCCTTTTAGCACTGGAATTGTCAAATGGAATGGACAGTTGTTGCTTTAAAAGTCGACTTTAAAAATTTGGATTGATACCTTCAGTTTACTAAACTGGTGGTTCGATTGCTATGATTTCAACTGAAATGACCGTGTAGATCTGTAATGGAATCAGGTGTGAAAATTATTGTGAGGACAGAGAGAAGGATTCCAGAGGCTCTCTGTCTTGCACAGGATGTGAATAGCAGAGAGCTCCAGCAGCAGAGAGCTGTCAGGCTCTGTCAGGGGGACAGGTATGAGTAAGCGGGAGATGGTGGCTGGAAAGCCTGGATTTGGTTACAGTCAATACAGGAGGCTTGAGGCTGGCCGTCTGCTCTCCTGTCTCATGTTAACCTCCACGTTCTTTCCTCCCCACACACCGTGTGTGTGTGTGTGTTTTCACTTACGCCTTCCTGCCTGTCCTGCTGCCAGATTCCTCCCCCTTCTCTCATCCAATAACTGTTCACACTCTGTGTTTGAACACAAACACGCTCCACCGTCGCTTTCCGTGCGGCTGTCAGGATGCGCGCGAATGCCCGCCTGGTGTGTGTGATCGCGCACGCCCCGCCCGCCACAACACCGGTTCACATTCGGATGGTGTGTGTGGCGTCGCCGTCACTAATCAGCGCGAGGGCTGGCGAATGGAGCCACATCCATTTTCGGCCGAGAGCTGTTATGGCACTTTTGTCAGAGAATGGCAGGATTTCCCTGTAAGTAAGGAAATAGTCCCATTTCCCCTTTCGGTAACTAGAGTGCTGACAAAGCATTCCTGTGTGTGTGTGTGTGTGTGTGTGTGTGTGTGTGCGTTCATCAGCGTCCCGGCTTCTTTACCATTCCTGACATGGAAAACAGAAATAAAGCCGGAATATTTTGCAGAAGTCATTGCACATGAAAGCGCTGGACTCACTGCCAGTCAGTTTTATGGACGTGCTTGATCCATTGGCCTACAACTCTCAGGGTTTTCGAGGCGGCCTCTGTCCCTGGAGCCGTTCCATTGGCCATCCCACTTCATTATTTTAGGCCGACTTCAAAGCTGGCCTTAATGCAGCAGTCTGTGGCATGGTGGTCTGTCTGGTGTCTCCTCTCCTGCATGGAAAGACAAATGGCCCTCTATATGTTCTTCCATGTATCATGCACACTGTACCCGTGTGTGTGTGTGTGTGTGTGTGTGTGTGTGTGTGTGTGTGTGTGTGCGCGCCTGTGTGTGCGTGCGTATGAGCCCAAATAACCTAATAGAGGCCAGAGGGACACAATGGCCGTGTGATTGATTGGGATTCAACAAAGTGAAAGACACTGTCAAAGCCGTCTCTCTCCTCCTTCATTCTCCTTGCCTTCATCTTCTCCAGCTCCCTCCGGCACAAACCAGCCATTCCTGCTAACGTCGTTAGCCTCCCTCTAACGATGGTGAAATCTCATTAATATGCTTCACAGCTGGGCCCAGTAACCAGTGGGGATGAAGGTTATCAAATCTCCCAGGACTAACCTAGAGCTGAACCTCAAGAACTACTCAGTGCCGAGGTAGCGCAGGGTCCGGAGGCTTGATAATAGCCAGTGGGCTGGTGTGTACATAAGCCTCTTCGTGTTTGTGTGTGTGTGTGTGTGTGTGTGTGTGTGTGTGTGTGTGTGTGTGTGTGTGTGTGTGTGTGGTCTATTGGTGGCTTTGATGTGCTGATGTTAGCCAGGCGATATTATGTCAGGTCTGCAGCTCGGCCTCCTTTATCATCACAATGGATTTCATTTCAGTCTCGTGCATATTTGTCCATTTAAGTCTAGCCATGCAGTAATCACGTATATTGAGGATGTGGCAGTGGGCGATTGCGTGGCTGCGCTCTAAATGCACTTGTGGCTCGTGATGTATGTAAAGTGAATCTGAAGAGCGGCATTACAGACCACTCGCACTTGAGCTTAATTAAATAACCGCTGCTTGGCTCCGAGTTTGAGAATACCACACCATGGTACATTAAGCTATTAAGATATCAGGGGGCTGCACGCATGTGTGTCTGCGTGTGTGTGTGTGTGCAGCCCACACACACACACACACACACACACACACACACACACACTTGAGACACATTTAGAATACTTGTGTGTGTTAAAGTGAGTATCAAATGGGAAATCTAAGTCAGTTAAACCTGGAGGGCTTTGACGTATCATTTATTCGCTGCCACCTCACACATTTGTTTACTACTCCAAAAAAAAACTTATTTACAGCCACAATCTGTCACATGAGTCGCACAGGTAATACACCTCCTCTGGAGTGGACTTGGGTGGTGTGGTATCAGGTTTGTTTGCACTAGTTACACCTGACAACCTGGGGACTGGACTGGTCTGACAACATACCAGTCTGTGGACAGGTGTCTGGTCCACACCAGTCCTGGTGACAATATGGTTTATGTGCTTTGGGTTTCACCTCCTCACCTGATTACAGAAGATTCCTTATCTCGTAAAACCTCATTGTTTCCCAGCTCAGGGGGAAGGGTCCCTGCCCCTGTGCCCCTGAGCAAGGCGGTGTGTTATTGTCTATTCGTGGTCTTTGCTCTCTCCCAGCCAGTGTGACATTCTAGCCGCGACTCATGTATTAGTTAGTTAGCGCGGTGATCTCTGCTGGCGCTGGATGGGCTCTGGCCCGGAAACCTCGCCTGACACCGTCATTTCCAGTGTTAACATGTTGCAGAGATATCGAGGGAAGCTCTCCAGGCCAGTGTGAGTCACTTCTTCCACTGTTTGTGCGTTTATGAGTGCGTGAAGCACACAATAGGCCGTCTTGTGCGATGCTTGGTGTTGATCAGAGCTTGGATGCAGGTTGGTGTTGAATAATGCCTGGATGAGAGCTGCTGATGGGCTAAGTAGCTGTGCCGCTCTGTATGTGTGTGTGTGTGTGTGTGTGTGTGTGTGTGGAGCCGCGCTGCCTCTCTGTCCACAGGCCTGCCATTGTTTTGCCCCATGCCTCAGCTTGACAAGGCTCCAGAAGCCAGCCATTGTATTTAATTACAGTCGCCAGCCCCCTCACAGACTCTTGTCCTTGTGTCCCAGATTTCCATGGGTGCTCTCATTAGGACTGTGTGTGTGTGTGTGTGTGTGTGTGTGTGTGTGTGTGTGTGTGTGTGTGTGTGTGTGTGTGTGTGTGTGTGTGTGTGTGTGTGTGTGTGTGTGCGTGTGTGTGCGTGTGTGTGCGTGCGTGTGACGAGGCTCCTGCAATGGCTCTAGGAAAGCCCCCAGCCTGTGTAAATGTCAGTAAAGATGCCATTTTTAAGTTAGTGTGTATGCATGTGGGTGGCACATCTATTTGTCTATGCGTTTGTAATGAAGGCTGCAGCTTTAATGTGGGTGAATAGCTCCGTGGTCGCACTAATAACGCAGGGCCGTAATCAGGCCACATCAACGGAGGCAGAAGAGCGCCCAATATTGTGAATGGTTTTTTCCCCCTGCTAATGAGAAAATATGCCACGTTATGTAAGGGCCGCTCTATTTACGTGTAATTTGTTTGACATCAGTGTGATGATGGCATCGCCCAGTGGCAGGAGGCAGGAGGCTCTGAGAAGCAAACCGCCGGCAGTGTGTCCTCACATTCTCCCTGCTGTCGTGTTGGGACCGATTCACTCAAGTCTCATACATGAATTCACTCTGCCATGTCCACATGACCTCTCCTGATCTGGGAAGAGTGCATGAAAGATTTACATTTGGTTTGTTTTTTTAACGTTCATGCACAGAACCCTCGCACTCTGAGTCAAGTTTGCTTGAATCAGATGTACAGTGAACCCTCGCTATAACGCGGTTCACCTTTCGCGGCTTCGCTGTTTCGCGGAGTTTTTTGTTTTTGTTTTGTTTTGTACAGCGCATTGTGTTCTGAATCCTGATTGGCTAAGGGACTGTAGTCTAGAAGTGAAAAAAAAATTGACATTGGTCTTTCACTTCGACCAATGTCATCGATATCCGTGCCTCGTCTCATCAATATCCGTGCCTCGTCTCTGTACAGCCTGCCAAATTAACGTTCGCAAATTTTCTCCTTGACAAAACCCACAATGTCGTCAAAACGTTCTGCACCGACAAAGGCACGGACGCGCCCAAACGGCAGAGGAAAATGCTAACGATCGCAGAAAAAGTTAAACTTCTGGACATGCTGAAGGAAGGTAGAAGCTATGCGGCTGTAGGGCGCCATTACGGAATAAATGAATCTTCGGTTCGTTCCGTAAAGAAGGACGACAGCAGCAATAAGTTTCAACAAGGATGCAAAAAGGGTTGTGACTGTCCGCAACAAGACCATCGTAAGGATGGAGTCTGCTTTAGCTTTGTGGATTAATGACTGCAGGAAAAAGAACATTACGCTGGATACCAACGTTATCCGCACAAAAGCTAAAAAACTTTATGAAACCTTTGCTGACAGCGAAGACATTCGTGACAGCGAAGAGGAGGAGGATGTAAATCCTGGGCCATCTACAAGTGCTGTTCACGTAGTATCAAGCCCATTTACTGCCAGCAAGGGCTGGTTTGAGATATTTCGGAAACGCTTTGGACTTAAAAATGTTTCTCTGCACGGAGAGGCCGCCTCTGCGAAAACCGCTGGAGCAGAGGCGGTCAGAGGGACTGTGAAATACGCGTGAGTCACAATGTGTCCAACCTCGTATTCATTATTAAAATTATTATTTTACGGTATTTTTAAAAACTATCATCGTTATTTGTAAGAAAACGTTATATTTTTATTTCTTAAACAAATGCTTGGGCCTGAAAACAGGTTTTGATCTTTGGTTTCATTCTATAGTATAGTATTGTATTGTATAATAATTGTGAAAAATAAAGCTGACTACTTCACGGATTTTGCCTATCGCGGGTTCTTTTTGGAACGTAACCCCCGCGATAAACGAGGGTTCACTGTACTGTATAACTCACTTCCTGCATGCATCCATACCTGACAGGCTGTGATGAGCCAGAAGAGTTTGGTCTGCAGGTGACGGAGCTGCAGCGTTTAATCAAAGATAATAATATTCAACTTTGTGGAACACCATTTATTGATGTGACAAACTTCGCAAATCAAACCTGTTCCTAAAACTTAAAAAATGCAAAAAAATGTCCAAGTTTGTTTGTGAGCATCTTTAACACAACTTTAAGTTTGCTTTGTTTCTGAATATTTTCAAATACAGATTTGTTTTGCAAAAAAATATACTGTATTTTCACGTTAAGGCTAGATGTTTAGTGAATCATATCCATGATGAGTGGTAAATTAGTATAATGTTCTCTGAAGTTGTGTGTGTGTGCGTGTGTTTGTGTGTGTGCGTGCACGCACAATAAAAATGAATGTGAAAATGTGGGACAGGGACATGAAAAAGTAAGGCAGCCTTGCTTTTACTCCATGTGCCAGTTTCATCTGTTTTGTATTTGTGTGTTTTGCTCTCACTGCAATATCTGTTTTCTAATCCCTGTTATCCTCATTTCATCTCCACCCTTCATAATCTAAATAGTTTTTTTTAATTTTATTTCCCCTTCTATCAATGGATAAAAACCTACTTTTCCCAAAACATGAAATAATAAGTTTTGGAGGAAATGAACAGTAAAGTTCTGGTCCCTATTGTTTGGATTCTCCTGTCACTCTCTTTCTTTTCAAAATGAGTTCTGTCGCAACCCTGAATCCCCCCTCTTCACCCCTTAACCCATATCAGCCCGTTTACACCAGGAACTTAAAAGACTGTGGCTGGTGTGAAAGTGACATCTGACATCTGGGCCTCATAAATGCAATGTCTTAATATCCCAGGCCTGATTGGGTGTCGCCGTGAAGTGTTGCAACGTGAGCTTTATTGCTGTTCAGCTTAACTGTCCCAGTCACTTGAAACCCACTTGGATATGAAGTGTGTTTTCCTCCCAGGCCAGTTTAGGGGGCGGGGGAGGGAGGCCGGACTTTTGGGCGGCGTGGTGCTTGTGTCGTTTATTTTTTCCAGGAAGCCTCGAACTTATCTGGGCATCAGGTCGGCTTATTTTGGTTGTTCTTGAGTGTAATCCTCCCCAACGCCATGTGCTGGTTGCATGTTCACGGAGGTTGGCAAGCTGAGACCCGCACACCGACACTATAATTGGAGCGTAAAGAGTGTGAGGGAGAGGGAGAGACTTCATCCTTACTTGACGTTACCTAATGTGGAGTGCGATTATCCTCGTGTGCGTTGTGTGGAGACCCAGGGAGCGTGAGTGAGCGAGTAAATGTCTGTATGTTGAGTG
>JAFBJT010089295.1:174878-213201 GCA_016785325.1 Chascanopsetta lugubris
GGTGTTTCCGCCCCCCCCCCCCCCCCCCCACTGGACAACTGAATGCAGGTCTCACGTAGTAAACATCCCCAGTCGGGCATCTAGCTGCCGGTGCCGGGTCCGCGAGGTTTCTGCATGCCTATTCAACCGCCACGGTGCTCATTTGAAAAAATTCAGGATGCCTTTGCCCAATCTCCGGCTTCAGAGGAAATGACGGGGCGCGGCGCACTCAATAATTCAGCACTACGGGCATGTGAACGTATACGGTTTCCTCATCTGAGAGCGGGTTAAGTCGCGGGTTAGTAGTCTGCGTTTGCTGCGGCACGCCAAACTACAAAGACGTTCCCCCGGGGGCTGCAGCGAGCGCAGGAAGCCGGGGGGGGGGGGGGGGGGGGAGCTCTGCTACTTGGGGTGGGGTGGAGCTCTGCTACTTGGAGACAGCTCATTCGTTCGTTGTACAAGTTCTGCCGTTCGCTCCAACACTCACCGGCATTGCATTTCTTCTCCCCCTGCAGATATTAGCACTTAAACATTAAATTTGCATGGCTGCCCCGTCATGTTTGTGTCATGTTTGTAGAGTGCTGATTCCAGCATGAACTCTGCCTGCTCGCTGTGTTCCTCTGATGACCCTGGGACCCTGCATCAGGCTTTCCTGATGTGTTGTCTGTAGGAGTAGCTGTGTACTAGCAGTGGCGGAGGCGCTTACACACACACACATACATATGGACACAGTAGGAGGCTGGGAAGGCCTAGGTCTTAATCTGGGTGCAGTGTGAAAGTCATGTTAAGAGAGGATTCCTGTGCTTCTCTGTGAACTCGCCAACCCCAGATCCCCACCACCACCACCACCTCTCCATCTCCTCACCCCACCCACACTTCCCCTTTAATAAAAGCATTTCCTGGCCCACCAGCCAACAAGGACACACGCTTGCGAATGCACGGAGCTCATTTGGCTCTCTGGAAAGTGGAAATCGAAAATCCCACATGCAGTCACGTATGTTCTGTTACCGTACGTTACCCCCCTTTTTCTTTTTTTCTTTTTTTCTTTTTTTTTTTCCAATCGCCCCTCTCTCCATTCACGCTCCCTCTCGTTGCCGCTCTCATCTCTGAACACTGCAGGGAGGCTGACAGGCCCCGCTGAGGGCTCTTGTCGCCGGGTGGATTAAGCGGTGATCCAAAAAGAGGCTTAAGGGCTGCAGGAAGCAATGACTCCTAAAAGAAGGAGGTGGGTGGGGAGGGGGCTGGTGGTGGTGGTGGTGGTGGTGGTCAGGAACAATCAACTGGCCCACGAGCCAGCGGCAACGACCAATCAGGAGGTGCTGCGTGAGGGCACCTGAGCCTCATGGTGTCAGGAGGGAGTGGGTTAATCCCCCTGTGACATTGGGGTCAGGGTCGGGGCATGGTTGGATCAAAGGGGACACGATGCACGTGCACGCAAACGCACACACACACACACACACACACACACACACACACACACACACACACACACATACAAACACACGCGCACACCAACACACGAAGGCCACAGACGCAGCTGGAATCAACCTCCGAGTCTAGTTCTCTCCCTTCTCCTCTCCAGGAGGTTATTCCAAGAATAGTTTGCATGTATATGCTCTTTCCCAACATGAATCATTTATTCTACGTGACAGCGGGTCTCAAAAGCCAGTGGAGGTGTCGGGAGACGAGGTTAGATGAGGTGACCATCTTAGGTCTGGAGCACTTCCTCTTTCTGCAGGAAACAGTCAGCCATGTGTAATCTGCGTTGGCAGCACCTCACTTGCGCAGATGCATGACGAGGTATGTGTACTTCCTTGGCGGAGTTTAGCGGAGGCCGCCTGAATCATCTCTTCTGCTCGGTGGCGGGCGGGAGAAGGAGGGCGATGATCCGGGAAGGACAAATTGCAGGCTTAGGTCCACCGGCCATCTGCCAGCTAGCAGAGCTAATCCCCCCACCCCCACCCACCCCGCCCCCCACCCTTCCCCCGGCATGGGATGGGGCTCCGTGGCAGCTATACCCCACCACCACAGCCACACTGCACTGTGCTCCACGACCACCTCCCTCACACACACAGGACTCCACCCACCCCCGCATCTCCCCCCTCCTACCCAGAAAAACATAACCCATGTCCCAAAGCGTCACATCAATAGTGACATTGACCTGTATAAGATTTGTCCCTGGCCTGCGCTCGCTGAGAGCTCATTCAGTTGTGGCTGATTTGCATTAACCTCTTTTTATCTTTCTGACACACAAGGAATGTTGAGCAATAAGGTCAACAGAGGTCAACATTGATTTTATTGAGGTTGAATGGAATTGAAGAGGATGTAAGCGGTGATGTATGGCGTTCCAGCGGCCCCGTCACCGTATCTAATGCGCTCGGTTCTTGATATCATCAAATCACAGATTTCACAGAAGACTTCGATGGTGCAGCAGCTGTTGTTCTTTTTGCACCGAGTCAATGTCCCAATATCCTGAGCTTATTTTTGGCAATCGGAGTTGCATTTTAAAGAGGTCATTTGAATTATTACCGAGGGATGTGGGTTTCATCCGGGGGGCATAACTTCTTTTCTTTCTTACTTTTGTGCAAAAACATCTTTTGCCCTCCCCAAAGAATCTTTCATTTCAGGCAAGTGACCAAACATAAGCTCATTAGAATTTGTCTCCGGCTTCACACAACTCAGCCTTTTCTCTTTTTACTGATTTGTTTTGATCCAGTTTCACCGACCAGGGGGAAATGTGGGGTTGTGGTTCTTCGTCCACATCCGGGAACCAGCTTTCATTGAATACTTTTCAACCTTTGGAGGCGGTGAGGAGTGTTTAGTCGAGCACTAGATGAAAGGGAACATTGTAAACATGGGCTGTTTGCAGCAGGTAATCAAAGTGCATTGTGAGAGCATCGAGGTTGGTAGATACGACAGGGAGACACACGGGCAAACAGCACAGTCGTGTTTGTCAAGTCATTTAGAAATTTGCCGAGTCCACCCATCCACCCATCCATCCCTCCGTCATCTCTCTCCCTCATCGCTTCATCTCTCCATCTCTCTTGTCACAGGGCTTCTTCCGGAGAAGCATCCAGAAGAACATGGTGTACACTTGTCACCGGGAGAAGAACTGCATCATCAACAAAGTCACACGCAACCGCTGCCAGTACTGTCGGCTGCAGAAGTGCCTGGAAGTTGGGATGTCCAAGGAGTGTGAGTATAACCATAGTCATCCAGAGTTACCCAGAATGCCCTGCTTCCGGGGGGTGAGGGGGGGGGGGGGGGGGGGCGGGGGGGGGGGGGGGGGGGGGGGTGAGGGTGATGTGGGCACCCAAGGCTTTGCACAGATTTCATCATGGCTGTTAAACCCCAGAGTGGTTAGCATGATTGTTAGCGCAGCAGGAAGCCTTAAGCCGCTGCATTCGTTGCATTCGTTTGTTTTTTTTAAACATTACATAAGTGTTCACGAGTGATGCACACATGTCGGAGAAGGGTGCGCTTGTTTTGTCATCAAAACACAGCTGTTCTCATTACTGTGAGGTTATATCCACACTGCAGCGCTTTCACATTACACTCCTCCACAACCTGACCTGACATCAGCACGACCACCGGCTGATTTGGGTCTTTTTGGTCCCTGGCATAATCTTTGCTGATTAGTCCGCCTCTAATCACATGACCCCTCCCCCTTCCTCTGAAAGAAACAACTTACAATTAAAGGTGCAATGTGTCAGATTTTGGTCATTTTTGTCACCTCTAAAAAAATTTACAAAACAATTACATACTGATATTTTTTATCAATTCATAATCACCAGATGTGTTTTTCCCTCATGACCCTAAAATGAGCCCATTACCGTATATTTACATGAGGAGCGGGTCCTCTCTACGGGGGCTGCCTTGTTTTTACAGTAGCACAGTGTGGATGTACTAAACATCTTTAGAGTATTAATGACTGAAGTCTACCATAGGTTCTCTTGCTTGTTCAGAAGAGTGAGGGTGAGGTGATGGATACAACATGCAACTTCACCTCTAGATGTCACCAAATCTTACATACTGCACCTTTAACTGTGATTAAAAATGAATAGAGTGAATGAATGAAACTGTTAAAGATACAGAATGCAGGATTTTTCTGTCGAGCTTCTCCATCAAATCTAAGTTGTCTCTTGCTGTTTGATTTCTGGCACATGTTGCCTGAGTGCTCATGTGATTGTCAGATGAACCAAACTACTAATGCAGATTCTCTTATATTTCAAAATACAATCAGAACATGTAGGATGGTGGATGTGGCCTCACATCAAAACCAGACTCCTGATGTGGAAACCCCATCTCATTCTCTCTGTTCCATCGTGACACGTCAAAGTAAAAGCAAAGCTGTAACCATTAACTACCACCTGTCAGGCCTTTATGTGACTGTGGGGGTTTTGAGGTCTGAGTTTAGTTTGAGGAGAATATCTGTGGTGGGAGCGAGACAAAGGGCAGCCGTGATGCAGACTGTCAGTAACAGTCAAGGTGTCGCCAGGCTTGGCAGGCCTCCATGATGAATATGTTCTCACCTGCCGAGAGGGAAAGAGCAGGCGTCTGCTTCCATCATTGCACCCCGGGGGCTGTGTGAACATACGCACACACACACACATGGAGTCAGACTTGATAAAATAATTGGTAGAGGTGTGACCACAGAGAACTCTGGTGCCAGCATGGATTTTTGTTGTTGTTGTTGTTGCACACCAGCCTGATCACATGATACAGACACGCGATTTTAAGATCAAAACATAGTTTAAACATGCATTATGAAGAGATGGAGTGTACTAATGTTAGAAATACTACATGTGGACAGAACATGTAGATCCTCTCGCAGGCTCCCACCTGTTAAAACACACATGCATGCAGCCTCCAAGGCTCCACGTCTCAGTGCCTCCTGTCCTCCCAGTGCTATTTACCTCATCTTTTAGGAACGGCGAGGGGCAGGGAGCTGCTCCCTGTGCCACAGCACTGTGGTTTACAGTAAAAGAAGTTATCCTCCAAGCTCCTTACCTTTGAATGGGGCCATTAATCATGGTTAGAGGGATCACAGCAGCCGACTCACACACACATACACACACACACACAAAAACACACTGTGGAGCACACGTTTCAGGAATAGACTGGAGCCGGGGAGCCATCTAGTGGTGACAAGGCAGCACTGCGTGATAGGAAGAGCGGTTTGCTGCATTCTGTCGGGCTGTAAATGTCGTTGTGGGTTAGATGTTGACTCACCTTTGCTGAGCTGCTTCTCATTTAAGAGTCTGATTGTGCTCATCATGCCTGGATTATTCATCTATGTCGCCAGTGGCGAAACTGGTCTGAGCTGGTGAGAGAGTAGAGTCTGACCATCTGGGGCCAGCAGGGAGTCTCTGTGCCACACACACACACACACACACACACACACAGGCAGACAAAAGAACACACACATAATAATGCATGGTTTCATACACACACAAGGTGACTGACACAAACCGGTATGAAAAAAGGAAAGGCTTAAACCTGAATTTGCTCTGACAGCTCCACTTAAACACCATAGAGTCTCTGTCAGGGACAGAAGGCGCCCCCCCCCCCGCCCGCTCCAAGGGGACGTCTGGGTGACCTTGCGTCTGCCGGCCGACAGCTCCGCACAACAGTGCCACGCAGGCCCACTGCCAGGTGACACTGCCAGGCAAGATGGTGTAGGGAAGAGAGGAGGCGGGGAGCAGGGAGCAGGGTTATAAGGAAAGCGGGGTGGATCGTTAAAGAACTATTTTTATAGCACAGATAGACTGTCTCCAGTTTAATCTGTAAAGCTCGTGTTGATTGGTCTATTGTATTTCCTCCCTTTCTTATCAGGCTGCCTTTTGTCAACGTGTATCAGTTCCAACTCCGATAAGACTGTTTGGTTTTTATTCCCATCATTTAAAATAAGTGAAGCTGTAGGTGGAAACAAAACATAGTATCACAGGTCGACCATATAGACACAGACATTGCAGCTAGTTGCTAATGAACCTAACCTCAACCTGACTGTTTAGACTTTGGGACTCCTGCCGAACTGGGATTCAAACCAAGAACCCTCTTGCTGTAAGGCAACAGTGGTAAAAACAATAGTTCATGATCTAGATCTGGAGATAACACAAATTAAATCATTCTCTCTAAATATTGGCTCGTTTACTGTGTCCTCGGGCCGGTACAGTGCTTAGCAGCATGGGGGTCAGCATGTGGTCATGAGATAAGTCACTCAGCTAGAAACAAACAAACAAAACTTTTATCTTTGCCTCTATTGTTGTATTAAGTAAATATTTTGATCTAAAAAAGTTCTTTGAGGGAAAAAAATACCCCACTTGAAATATTAAGAGATCAGAAATATTTTCAAATAGGACACAAGTCACAAACTTGAGTAAACCTGTTTTACTCATTTCAGTTTGTGTCACCACTAGAACTGAATATTTTACTTAATAATAATACAATTTTGTCCAGTGGCACAATCTTCACTGTGTTTATGTTGGAGTTCAAAGCAGCTGCCTCCTCCTCAGCTCCTCCCTCCCTTTATCATCTCCTCCAGCCCTTTTTTCTTTCTTCCCGTCTGGAAACTATAGCCCACGTGTTCCTGGAGGACGGCCTCATCCAGTGCGAGAAAAAAGTAATAAAAGTAAAATAAGATGAAGCAAAGAATGATGGAGAGCAGCACAAGGTGGATGATAAGATCAGCAAAGGAGGAAGGGATAGTGGAGCCAGATGAAGGCTGCGAGAGAGAGGGGGGAGAGCTGAGAATGAAAGTCAGGAGCTGAGAGAGAGGGAGGGGGGAGGCTGGAGGACAGAAAGTGGGAGGGAGAAAAGTTTCATCACTGTCGACGGCGGCGGCTCTGTGCTGCAAGCAGCAGCAGGAGGGGGGATGGGAGGGGCATTGACATTTTTATCTTTCCATTGAATTTAATCTGTGTGATGGACGAGCTGCCAGTGCTTTAATTTTCCTCACACGAATTATCCCTTTCTGCCCACCTCTCTGTCTTGTACACACACACACACACACACACACACACAGAAATGTATACACACCGAGACACTAACAGGAATTGTCTATTAACTGCACATTGCAGATGATATCCACTATGAGAACAAATGATTGAGAGATGGCTGTGTGTGTGTGTGTGTGTGTGTGTGTGTGTGCGCCCCCACTGTAACAGTATTCTGCACACATTGCACAGTGCCTCTTGTAAATCATTTCTATGCAGTGAACGTGTAACCACAAACAATTCAGGATGCAAGTCCCATATTAGCATTCATATTCTCATAATACACTTTGAAAGATGTATGGCTTGAAGTTAACACCCACACAAACATCAACATGCCCATTTGTGTCCACACTCACACACACACAAACAGCAAGGCAGTATTTCTTTCATTGCCCCCCTCTCTCCCGCCACAGTCCCCCTCCCTCCTCCAAGTTATTGCATGTGGCAGTTCGCCATGACAGATCACCAGTCGTGCCTAATAGTTCTTTAATGACTTCATTAAATTGTGTTGTGCGGCTTATGATCGTGCTGCCAATTTGTCAGCGCCGGTAATGTCTGGGCGCTCGGGATACCCCACTTTTATTTGTGAATTAATTGGACATCGATTGTTTTGCGCCCCCCCCCCCTCCCCTCTGGACAGGATGCAGATTCTCAATCAGTGGCGCCGCAAAACGAGGGCCGTGGCAAGCCCCACCACTGTTTAATGCAACGGGTCCAAAAAGTAGTTTATGACGGTGCCCCCGCGCTGACTAAGTCATAATTAGCTCATCACAGTAAATGTAAGTTGATGCTCATGAGCTTCTTTTTCACACTAGAGATTTACGTCCTGATGCGTTGTGAAACACGGGTTGTTGCACTTTACCGCTGTTTTCCATAGATGTGTTGGTAGCTATGGTGATGCTGGCCCACGACACGAGAAGCAATAAAGTGCTGTAAAGTAATGTATTGCCGTGCTACCTGCACAGCGGGCTCTTGTTTTGGTGAACAGTGCTTAGCACTAACGTAGGGCGGCCTCAGACTTCCAGCCCCCCGCTTCCTCCTTTCCTCCTCATGTTCGCCCAGGCAGGGAGGCCTGTCTGCGGGCTGATGATTGACCAGCACCTCCAACTGGTGCATCCCTGCCTGGCCCCCGGCCAACCCCCGCCTCCCTCCACACACCCCCTCGTACCCCACCCCGATCTCCCATCAGCCCTTAATGGTCAAGGTGAGGATTAAGATGAAGAATATCTGATCCGGGGTCAGCATCTACCTACAGGGGAGGTGGAGATGAGAGATTGTTTTAGAGTAGGAGGATGTGATTGTAAGCGTTGAAATGGAGACACGGTGTTCGTGGTGACAAAATGAGAGCGCGGCGAGGATGACGAGAGCGCGTTGTATAATCGAGAGAGAGAGAAAGAAATGTGTGAGGGGGAGAAAGCTGGAAGGATTTCTATCTTGCGGCTCGGAGCTGAGCAGCCGAGCCCTTTTAAAACCATTAGAGGCAGGAGATTTGTCATATTATGTTATTAGATTAGCTGGGAAACCCTAATGAAAGCTGTGGTAATTTGTCAACCTTATGGATAGCTCCATCCCCCACCTCTATTTATCAAGTTGCTCCCCATCTCACCACAGCCCACACCCCACCCCCACCCTCAACACACACATATACAACCGACTCCCAGCTAAACTGCACCCCAGCGTGGATAGCCAGGAGAAATGGATGGAGCCAATAATGGGATTCCGATGCTAAACACCCTGCCCAGTGTTTTTTGTCATTTGGGGTGAGCAGACTATTCCCAGCCAGATTGCCCAGAGGGAAACGGCATTGAATTATTTCAAGTTTTTTTTTTCTCTCTCTCTCTCTCGCCCTCCTTCCATTACCATAGCTGTCCGACTCCATTCATCTTACAGCAGCAGATAAGAGACGCCAAGCTGCTGCTGCTGCCGCTATTTGGCCACAGACAGAACATCCCTCTCCCTCTGATGACTTTGATCATGATCTCAGTTTTCCTGGAGGTGGTGTCAGGTGCTGCTAATGTCTCATACACACTAACCAGGCCGTGGTTCCTTTGCCCTTTGGAGCCGTCTCCTGCTGCTTCAGATCAATACTTATGGTTATTGTATAATGAAACACTATGATTCTCAGTGTGACCGTAATATGCTACGAATAGCAGCATGAATATGACTAAATGAGATGTCAAGTATATATTTCATTGATATGTATTGTATGCAGTTGGTCAGTGGTCAGAGCAGTGTCACTGGTTCGAATCCCACTTGGACCCTGCTGCAGTGTCGTGGGCCCAGATTACTGGATAAGAGGTTGAAGGTGACATGACGTAACATATTATAGACACAGACAAACTATATATACACATGCAAAATAATCATTTAAATGGGGCATAGGAGGTCAGTCATATCAATATCATATGAATCCATAAATTGAAATTCAATGTTTTGAACAGACAGGCCCCTCGTGTCCACACACAGACACGGATTATGTCATCTTTTGTTGTGCTTTGGCCTTTTGTCCACGTGACAGTGGAATTCATGCCGCTAACTCACCTCCTCTCGCTTGTGCAACAATTTGGAACCGATGCAGCACCAGTAAACATTCTCTCTGCACTTTGTAGTTTTCTTATCAACAATGACTCCGTCCAGACAAACAACGTCACCCTCGTCTGATGGCCTTTGTAACGAAGAGACCTTCGTTACAACAGGACATTTGTATATATTGCGCACAGGGGGTATTTGTAACACTATCTTAAACACAACAGGCATTCAAGTCAATAACGGCACGGACACTTTAATATCATCAGCACTTTTATTGTGATGGAGGATTGATACAACTGTTCACCGGAGGGTGGTGGCGGTTGCTAGCTGGCGGATGTAGCGGCATCATCGAGGTTCCGCCTGGAGAGGGAGACACGGGACAAGCGTATAATTATTGAATGGATCACGCTGCGTGGTAGCCGTATTATGTGTCGGTGCGGTGGTGTTGGGTGTAGCGATGTGTCTGTGGTTTTGAGTGTGATAATGTGTGTGTGTGGGTGTGTGGTGGTGCACTGACCTGTCCGGTTGTGTCTCTCCCAGGGTGTTCGGGCCAGAAGAGTCCGGGTGGTGAACAAGTGCTGAATAAATGTTCCTGGGGAGAGACCAAGGGGATAGATAGGAGGAGGGGTGTTGGTCATTTGGTTAATTGGGTGTATGATTATAACTGGGTGTTTGTGTGGGGATATTTAATGGGATACCGTGATATGATTTATTGATATCATTATCTAAATTATGTTTGTAAATAGGACAACACACAAATTGTGTGTTGTTAGTCGGGGAGCAGCTCTGGGTGCAGTTAGGGATTTAGAGGCAATCCCTGCAACCTAGCTAGACCAATTGGGAGGGCTAAGCCAACGGTATTTAATGTGCCAGTTCTGATCAGTCGGGGTGGAATGCTACCCCTCGGTCCTGTTGTGTTGCTACTTGGCTGTAACCTACACACCGTGAATAAACCATCCCTAACTGGCTCATCTCCGACGCTGCCTCGATTTCTGTTCGGTCCGGTGCCACCTCCAGCCGCTAAAGGCTAACTGTTACAGCCTTCATCTTCTTCCTCCTCCTCGGTGTGCGTCTCTGTCTTTGCCCGCTGAGAACAACTCCTTAATGCACAGTCTCAGGCTGCTCTCCTATTGTAATTAGGCTGGAAATATTACGCAGCCACTCACTGACTCCGTGCCTCCTATTCAGCACGCTAAGTTTTCATGTTGACTTCGGTTAAGTACTACGACTCTATTCCCAGCACGGATTTGACATTTAACCGACGCGCCTGTTTCCTCCCGCTTGTCTCCGTGCAGCTGTGAGGAACGACCGGAACAAAAAGAAGAAGGATGAGAAGAAGCAGGAGTGCACCGAGAGCTACGTGCTGAGTCCTGACACGGAGCAGATGATTGATAGGGTTCGCAAAGCGCACAAGGAGACTTTCCCTTCTCTCTGCCAGCTGGGCAAATACACTACGGTTCGTGGCATTGCACACACACACACACACACACACACACACACTTGTATTTGTTTTGCTGTGTTACCTGTTGGTTCACGCTCACCTGTAAATATTTACCGCCGCCTCCCCTCCCTGCAGACTAACAGCTCAGAACGACGCGTGTCCTTGGACGTGGACCTGTGGGACAAGTTCAGCGAGCTCTCCACCAAGTGCATCATCAAGACGGTGGAGTTCGCCAAGCAGCTGCCGGGCTTTACCACGCTCACCATCGCCGACCAGATCACTCTGCTCAAAGCCGCCTGCCTGGACATACTGGTGAGCACTGCACCGCGGTGACAAACGCCAGCCACACGCCTCTGAGTGTAAATAAGACACTTAAGTGTCTGTTCTGTCCCCATCTCCTTCAGATTCTGCGGATCTGCACGCGCTACACGCCCGAGCAGGACACCATGACTTTCTCGGACGGACTCACGCTAAACCGAACCCAGATGCACAACGCCGGCTTCGGTCCCCTCACCGACCTGGTGTTCGCCTTCGCCAACCAGCTCCTTCCGTTGGAGATGGACGACGCCGAGACGGGGCTGCTCAGCGCCATCTGTTTGCTGTGTGGAGGTACAACAATAACAAAATCACTTCCAAAATGGCACACATGAACACTCTTTGCACCTTGTGTCACCATTCATGTCTGTCTGACACGCCGGTCACCCGGATGTGCTGTGTTGTCACTGAGGACCACCTAGTGGCTGTGTGTGATCACGACAGCCAGCAGACCACTGAAACAAATGAAAGTTCCATACTCGTTGTCTTTGACCCCAGATCGTCAGGACTTGGAACAGGCGGAGAAGGTGGATGTGCTGCAGGAGCCGCTGCTGGAGGCGCTGAAAATCTACGTGAGGAAGAGGAGGCCCCACAAACCGCACATGTTTCCCAAGATGCTGATGAAGATCACGGATCTGAGGAGCATCAGCGCGAAAGGTCTGTGGGCCACATGTGTCTCTCAGGGTTTCACTGTGAATGAAGATAAACAGAACCAGTGGTGTGTGATAATTATGATTGACTTGTGAAAAATGTAAACACATTTAATTAATCTGAAATAGAACAGAACAGGGTAGAATAGAGTAGAATTGAATTCAACTGTATTTGTCCACATTGGGAAAATTGTGCAGCTGGAAAAAAACAGCAGGGACAGAGTCAGATTACTGATGAAGATTATGCTAATAAGGATAATAGTGAAGATATTAGTGATGATAATAAGTGGGTTACATATATACATATCCACATGTACACTTATAAACTTAAGCATTGATGTATAAATACATACTCATACATCCATAAACACCCTTACACATATACACACTGTGTGTGTGTGTGTATATATATATATATATATATATTGCGTAAACATGTACATATCAATGTAAACAAACACGTGTACCCATATACCAATAGCCATACACAACCACAGTCACACAGTCACAGTCGTTACACAAACACAGTCATACACATACCCATGTTCACAGCTGTGTCTGAATGTGAAACCACATAATGATAATTCTGTGCATTATCTCCACAGGTGCTGAACGTGTCATCACCCTGAAGATGGAGATCCCCGGCTCCATGCCCCCTCTCATCCAGGAGATGCTGGAGAACTCGGAGGGTCTGGAGAGCGGCGCCACCGCCGGCGCGCGTCCAAGTGGAGCCCCGCCCGGCAGCTGCAGCCCCAGTCTGTCCCCCAGCTCTGCCCAAAGCAGTCCGGCCACACAATCGCCATAGCAGCGGCCCGCCGTTTGGATTTCTCCTCACTATGCTCTGTGTCCTCCTTTGTGGGTGATCCCAGAAGGCAGAAGCAAAGGAGGGGGGTGGGGGCCCTTGACTCTGACTGCTGAACACAGGAGACTGGCAGAGCCAACCTCCTCCTCCTCCTCCTCTCCTACCACACAAACCTCCCACCACCACCACCTCCTGACCTGCTTTCCCTCACTCAGGAGCACTGTCCCCACTCGAGGGGAGGTACAGCTGGGCCGGGGCATCCGGGGGGGGGGGGGGGGGGGGGCTACGGGGGGCCCCCTGGGGGGGGGGGGGGGGGGGGGGGGGGGGGGGGGCGTGGCGACAGGACGCCTCCTGAGAGACCACACCGTAAACACTGCTGATGACTCCTCCTCTTCCGCCCCTTCTCCCTCCACTCTACTCTGTCGCTGCCCCCCCACTCTCCACCTCTGTCTGTCATCAGAACTGGACCAGGAAGTGGTGGAGATCGGTGTTGAATGGAACTGAGACTGGGTGGGACATGATGGGACAAGTATTGGGACAATGCGTACAGACTGATTTGACAAACACCAGACACTTTTTTCGTTGTTGTTCTCTGAGGTAGACTGCAAGCTTGGGACTTGTCAAAAGACCCCGCACCCCTCCCCTTCTCCTCAAAGACTCTGGGTCTTTTTTCTCTTTTTCCAACTTAAAAAAAAACAACAGATTTCATACAAAAGATATATAAATATATATATAGAAAAGTTAAGGAACTATTGTGATTGACATGTTCAGAAGAGAATGAATGGCAGGTTGAAACGAGGACATGTTTTCTGAGATTAGAAACTGTTGTACTGCTTCACTGTTTGAATCTTTTCATACCCGTCGAGAGTATTGAGAGAGACGTTTCCATTCATCCAATTCAAACAATGATTCTAATTAACAAAAGATGATGAAATGTCTCTCCAGTCCACACACACACACAAGACACACACACACACACACATAAACATACACAAATGTGCACAGAAAACAAGTCGCAATGAATATCACCTACTATTCCAGGTTGGATTTGTTTTCCTCTTTTTCTTTCTTTTTTTATTTTTCTTCCAAGAAAATGGAAAAAATGATTGTATGAACTTGGTTGTATGATATGGTCACAGGTCCTTTCAAGAAATCAAATTAATGAAGATTCATTATTAAGGTGTATTTTAAGTAGCCTTTGAGTTTGTGTATATAAGCTGTATTCATTTCTTTAAAACTATGAAGAGTTTTAGGCTTCACCTGATTTTTTTTAAGAATACCTTTTATGTGTTTTTTTTAGGTTTGTGATTCAAGGAAACGACATTTTGAGCACATTTTACTGAAGGAAGTTCTTTCGTGTTTTGTGTCCTAACTAAAATACTGGACAGACCCTTAAACAATCACTGGCTGTTCAGAATGTGGCTTTCACTTACAATTTCAAACCTTTGCCCCACTTCCTCCCTCACTTAAAAAAAAGACATGTTTTTACATACAGTAGAGAACAGAGTAGCACTCCAGTCGGGGCGAAGCCTTTTTATAATTTTTTTCGTTTATTTTATTTTGAAAATTCTCGGCCATGTAGCGGAAAGAGATGATGAAAACAGTGGCCACGTGTAGCCGGCCAGATTCACACCAACAGCCCAGCTTCAAACGAGAGTGAAAATGTGAAGAATGGTGTAAATACACAGGAGATTCTCCCTAGTATCTGAATGGATGGATAATCTGTCGTGGACGGGACGATCCCCCCCTCGATGCTGTCAGTGGTTGGGCACGTGAAGGTCCCACATGTGATGTTTGTCAACCAAGCCCTCACCAATCTCCCTGTGGTAGAAACCGATATGTGACTTCCTCGCCGGATCCAGAGCAACCTCACACCCTGTGACTCACTTTTTACGCCAAAACGCCTTCACCGCCACCACGTCATCCAGATCATCATTACTGTACACACGCCAATGTCTCAGGAAGGAATCATTTTTTTGTGCTTGGCCTGTTCTTTGTCTATGTTCTGTGGTGCACCCCCCCCCCCCCCCCCCCCCACCCCACAAAACCCCCCCCCCCCAACACCCGTCAATCACAAAACGCACACACACACACACACACACATCCACACACATGAACACACTTCTGCTACTGAGCCCCTGGATTTTATGTCATTCACTCACTTTGGTCAAGGCCTGGCAGACCAGGACTTGCGCAGAGAGACGCTGACCACGAAACGTTACAGTATAGGATGCCAGTGTGGAGTCTCTCCGAGTCGCTCATGTGTTCTTTTGATTTGTACGGTCAAAGCTGCTTTCATCATTTAGGACTTAACACGTCCAGAACGGCGCACAATGTTTTCCCTCCAAGGCTAATCTGGAATAGCAACAGACACACCGTCAGTTTGAGAAGTATGGAATATGTTGCAATTTTGTCAAGATTATCAAGCGACTTTGAAAAAAAAAAAAAAAGGAAAAAAATAAAATAAAATGAACATTTAATAATTATGAAATGTGTGGTTTCTCTCCATCCTCTGCACCCAGGTGTCCTCAAGGGGGCGCTTGTGCTCCATGTTCACAGAAAGGAGATCTTGCAAAAGCTAAACAAATAACTAGTATGTAAGGATAACTAATTTGCAAAGGCCCACAGATTAATGAATAGTTGTCTTCAACAACATGGAAAATATTTATTGAAAATTATAATTTGATCAAAGCTCATTGTTATCAATTTTGAATGAGAAATAAAAACATTGTTTCTGGTGTAAATTGATATCCCAAGCCCATTTGATTGAGCAGAATAACATGTTGGAATTGGCAGGTTGTGCCTCTCCACATTCATGGCCTGCTGCCATTAACAACATTTGAATATAATATTGTACAGTGCAATGTAATGACAGTGAGTTTTAATTCCTGAAAATTGATACAATCCTGTAGTTGCAGCTTGTGACCACTGAGTGGCTGAAGACTAAACTGCACTCAATCGAGCTCACAGTTACACCAAACTTAACTAGTAAGATAAATCTCATCATGGTTGTCCTATACCGGAAATGTGAAAAAATAAATAAATAAACGAAATTACAAATTCATACAATTCCAAATGTTTTCTTACATTGTAATTACAATTCTATTATTATTATTGTTATAATTATACTTATTGTTTTTGTTATTATTATAAGTAGTAGTGGTAGTAGAATTTGTATTGTTATTATCAGTATTGGCCCTTGAAATCGTTTTCATGAAAAAGTCCTTGTGATTGGTCTATCCCAAAGCCCACTCTCTACGGTGATGATGACGTATCAACCAATCACAGCCCTTCGCGCGGAATTTCAAATATTTTCAAACGACCGTCCCGTCGCCGGAGCAATATTCTTCCGCCAAATTCCAAAACAAAATAGTACCCCCTCTACAAATAAATACGATATTTGAATCAGACAAATAAACAAAGCTCAAAAAACACAAAGGAATATAATAACGCAAACAGTTATTCGCAACAACACCAGTTAATGAAATTATTTCGGGACGTTCTACTACGATTGTGTTCGCTGTCGGAGTGATATCTTCAGTAGATCTCCAGATGCGAGGGGAGAGGGTGTTTAAGGTAGCTGTCGTTAGCCGGTCCTCCATGTTGGTTTTATCGTACGACAATGCAGCAGCGGTAATTTTGGTCTGACATGACATTCTAGAGTATCTCCAAGTTTATGGACTGTCCAAAGTCAACGTATCTTTGAAGGAACTACAGGTGAGATTGCGACGAGTTTGTTCATGGCGTCGTAAAATATAATGTTGCCACAGGATATGTCTGCGCGCTACGCGTAATTATCTTTCTTATACAGTGTCGCTAAGGTTACTCTGTTTATTTTACTTGTTGACATGCGTGTGCGTGGTTTAATTTTAATAAGCTGACAATGGAGGCGACATGTCACACGTGGGGTGTCTCCGTATTGTGCGTAGAGAGGTTAAACTCGCATCATATCGTAGAATCGAATTCTCGGTCAAATAACATTAATTAAACACCCCCCTTTTAACTGGTTGACCATTTTAAAACTGTTGTTCGAAACTGCATGGCGTCTCCTTTACCTCCACCTTGGATTATATTTCACTTCGGTGTTGATGTCCAGCTACAATCAGTTGTGACACTCGTGTTTCCCTCTATTTCAGGTAACGTGACGAAAATGCCTTTACACGGGAAAATAGTCGTGATCAAAAGAAGTGGAGGAGACGGGACCGAGTTTCCTCTCACTGCGTCGTGCATGTTTGGAAGGTGAGTTCGATATAAACGCACGAGACGGCGACAAGGCCACATTGTAAAGACAATGCTCTGTGTTTTTCTATTTTTTATTTAACTCCTCAGACATGGTGCTCAAGTTTACGTTACATTCTGAACACACACGCTAGAGCCATGATTTCTAGTGTGTGGTGTTATGACGTATGAGAGACAAAGTAGTATAGTGTGATCATGAGGGAAGTTAATGCTTTATAGTGTGATCACGATGGGTGGTAATGTATCATAGTGCGATCATGAGGGAAGATGTGGTCTTTTTACTTTGGAGGCGGTCCATCAGCTGCTGTCGTCACAGTACTTCACACGTGCCCCTCTAATGTCCTCACGTTGAAGTCAAGTTCTAAGTTGTGCAGCCAACAAGTCCACTGCTTCTTTTTATTGTCACGTTCTCTCGTGCCCCATTGATAGCCTATTTGATAATGCGCCTATGACAATGTAGCAATATTACAAGCAGATCTTTATGTATAGGCAGCATTTAAACCTAAAGTTTATTATTATTTCACCTTTCCCCAAACAAGGATGCAGGACATGCTAAAGCAGCCATCAGTCATTCAAGCTGGAAAAGATCCTGTCCATGGGCCACTGTGTAAACCTTGGTGTCTCCATAAAGAGGATCTGTGCCTGATGTGGTTAAAGGGCTCATTCTAGCTTCATAAAAAGAGCCATGTGTTGATTTTGGGGAGGATACACAATCAAATTAAAGCCATCTAGAGTTGTACACTACCTCACCTGGTGCTTAGCAGACCTGTGCTTGGATTGTTAAACATCTGCCTCCTATCTTTAGGGTTTGTCTCAGTCACTAAGCAGAATGGACAGGATCCATATTTGTATCACAGCAACAGTTTTAACAGGCTCATCTGTTCCAAATAAGACTGTTTCTTTCTCTATTCAAATGATGTTGTCAGATTCTGATTACATTTTGCTAATGTATCTCTTTGGTAATGTGTTGTCACAGGAAGCCTGACTGTGACATCCGCATTCAGCTTCCTCAAGTCTCCAAGGAACATTGCAGAATTGACTTGAATGAAAATAAAGAGGTGGGTCGGCACATTCTCAACATGACCCTGTTACTGTATTAATGGATGTGTGGGACTGTGAGGGATGATAATTAAATAGTTGCGTTATTTCTTGTGTTCTAAGATTTCACTTTGTTCAATCCAAAACAACATTGAAGATTGTGTTTGTGGTGGTTTTTGTTTGTCTCATCCAGGTCATCTTGACTAATTTGAGCTCAGTGAATCCGACCCGCATCAATGGAAATACTCTCCAGCAGTCTGAACGTTTGAAGCATGGAGATGTAATAACAATTATTGACCGTTCTTTCAGGTGAGTCTTTGGATCTGGTGTTCTGTGCTGAAAGAGATAGTTTACTAATCTACAGCATGTGTTTCAGCATTTGCCATTTAGTTATGATATTACCCTCAATTCTGTATTTCCTGTCTGTATTTCCTGTTTGTATCAGAATGGTCTTCTAGCATAACAACTGACATGTCTATGAAGAACATGCAGTATGCTGCACAAGTAGGAATTGCACAGTTCCATTTCAAGCAAGATCTTACACGTACTTTGTCGCACTTCATTTCAGGTTTGAATATCCCCCAGCACCAACACCAAAGAAGAGATCATCTACAGGAGGCAAAACAGAAACCCTCAAAGTAATTCATTTTCAATCACTATAACTTACAGCATATGGTGTATATCACAGTTGTGTGCATTCATGATGAATTGTGTTGTATACTGTGCTAAGTAATGTGTCTTTTGCAAAGGTTCTTCAAGATCAGCAAGTGATAGACCCTGTCTCAGTGGAAACAGGAGAAAAGAAGATCTCTGACGTTTTCATTGGTAAGATTATAATTATGGTTAATCTGAATCGGCAAATTGAGTTTTATGTTTGAACTTGACGCTGAATTGGTTTGTTTGTTTGACAGATGGACATAATCATGACAATGTCCAGAAATCTACGGAGAAAACATTGGAGGTCGACTCCAAGGGGGATGCCACCCAGCCGGAGAACAAAACCAACTCCCCCTTCAATGATCTGTATCAAATGATCAAAAAGTCTCTGGATGTCAAGACCCCTCGTAAATCATCCGTCAGCGTGGCTCAGACTCCTGCCTCAAAGTTCTGCACCCCAAAACCCGTCTCAGTCAGGAAAAGCGATGTCAAATCTGTCGTTCTCGAAGAAGATAAAGCCACTTCTAAGATCGAGAATGAGGTTGAAGTTGTTCCTGGAGCTGAAGCCAAGGAGCAAGACAAGAGTTCAGCCACAGTAATCCCAAAGTCTGTCAAGAAGCAGAGGAGATCTAGTGTGACTCCTGGACCTGCAGTCACAGAGGCTGCGAACATGTCTGAAACACCTTCACCTCGGAGGAGAGTTCGTGTAAACCTTGAGAGGTTTACTGCCGCTCAAGTTATTGATCTAGTTGGTACTCAAACTCCAAAATCACCAGTGAGGAGGAGGAGCAAAGAGAATACACCAAATAAAGCTGCAGCGACTCCCCTCAGCCCCGAGCCTGTTCAAAGGAGGTCGCCAAGGAACTTAGAGAAGGCTGAAAAAGGTGATTAATGTCCCATTTGAACACGTATTACTACTTTGTCTTGGCACTTCAATTCAGTCATATTTTGAAAATGTTTGGTGGCTTTAACACGATCCATAACATTTATTTTCTAGTGAAAGAGGTGACCAAAAAGCGCAAATGTGGAGAACTTGCTGATGACCTGCCTACATCAAATATGAAGAGGAAGCGCGTTTCGTTTGGAGGTTATCTTAGCCCTGAGTTGTTTGACAAACGACTTCCCCCTGATTCTCCATTGCGTAAGGGAGCCACTCCAAGGAGAAGCCTGAGTCTATACAAACCCAAACTTTCACTTATTAGACGGGCATCAGTTTGTGGCCTCCCAACGGTAAGATTTTTTTTTTCCACAAGATCAAGGCATGACCACAAAAGCATCTGGAAATAACTTGTGTTTTTGAAATATCTTTTACACAGGGTTCTAGCAAGACATCATCACCGAAAAAGTCCCCAATCTGCAAGAAAGCTTCTCCCAAGACTGCCACTCCTGGGAAGAAATCACCAAATTCAAAATCTGCTTCTCCCAAGGCAGCAACACCCGAAAAGAAATCTCCAACTTCGACGTCCTCGTCTCCAAAGACTACAACTTCAGCAAAGAAATCGCCAAACTCTCGGCCCGCTTCTCCCAAAGCAGCAACTCCTGCAAAGAAGTCACCGAAATCAAGGTCTGCCTCTCCCAAGGCAGAAACTCCTAAGAGTTCACAGAAGTCAAGGTCACCTTCTCCCAAGGCAGCAACTCCTGGAACTAAATTGCTGAAGACTCCATCGTCTGCAAGAGGAACGTCTCCCTCAACTCCCTCGGTGCAAGGACGCTTCTCTGTGTTACGCGTCAGCACACCATCTCCAATTCCAAAAGATTCTGTCCCTGACCAGATGCCTTTAGTCACCCCTAAAATACCCCTGAAGAGGAAAAGCATGAAGAGCATCTCACGGAAGACTCCACTTCTTTCCAAGAGTGTTGCAAAAATCATGCGCAGGAGTGGCATCTCACGTGCATCTATGAAAGGTGTGTAAGACTCTAAAGTCTGTAATTTACCGTTAACATTGACACGTGTATAAGCAATTTAGTAAATACATAAACCATTCATATCTTGTAACCAGAGTCAAAATCGTTCATTTATAATTCCTGATCAATTAGGCGAGTAACAAAATCCACAAACCAAAATAAACGTTTGTCTTTTCAGTGAAATATTCCTTTGCAGACATTGTGAAATTTGGTCAAACTAAGGCTCCAGCAGCAAAGATGGCGGTCACTAAAAAGACCACAAAGAAGACTGTCGCCAAACAACAGGTAAGACGGCAACCCAAACTTAATTGACTTTTCATTGACTAATACTTTGTATACTTGGTGTCTTGATGCATATGGCTTTTTGATAATTAATCTGTCAAAGCAAATGTGGCCTCTGTGGCAACAGCAGAGGGTAAATAAAACAACGGCTTGTTATAATTGACGATGTATGAATTACCTCGTACAGTGGAACATTTTGTTGGACTTTAAAACACTAATAACTAACATTAAATGTCTTTATTTGGACCTAAGTGGCCATGCCTCAGGCAGTTTAAGTCACTAACTTCCATTAAGTATTACCACAGTCCTTTGAAATCTGGACATGCGTTAATGAATTGCCACAGTGACCGTGATCGTTGTTTTTCTCAATTTCTCAGACACCTGCAAGAAGACTGAAGGACCACGTCGGCACTGGACATGCAGATTCACCAGCCACCATTTTTGTGGGCAGAGCTCACAAACTAAACGTTTTACAACCGTGTGCTGCACCAAAAGTGGTCGCCAATATCGCAGTGCTCAAAAAGAACATGAAGATGGATGAGGACTTGACTGGTAATGAAGCCTTTTTCTAGTTAAACCAATGCATTAACTTTATAGTTATCCATGTTTGTTAACTTTTTCGTGTGGTTTTAGGACTTCCTGAGATGTTTAAAACTCCAATGAATGAAAAGAAGAGATCTGTCATCGAGAAAAGTGTCACAGAGACTCCAGGAGGGGCTATTGGCACATCTTTGGTTGAACCATCAGTACTGAACACACCAGAGGGGCCAGGTAAATTACTGATATACTTTGTGCAAGTCATAGTATAGAAATTATATTTTATTAAGAAAGTCGTTTTTCAATTCAAGTCTTAAAAGGCTCTGAATTTTGCTAGCGAACCACATTGCATTAGTTATAATTCATTATTATGAAAAACATTGACAGGTTGTCTACTGAGCTGGTTTAGAAATTGGATTTATAAACTAATGAATTGTAATGTACAATTTCACAGGAGAAATGATGGTGTCTCCACTGAACGTGGCATCGACGGTGAAAGACAAAAGTTACTGTGAAGCTGTTCAGCGTCTCCTCAATGAAAACCAAGACTCCAGCTTTGATGGTGAAATCCCTCCACTGGAGACTCCTTCTGATAAAACTATTGAGCAGCCATGCTCGGATGTGAAGACAAGTCCTGTAAAAACTCCCAAACAGAAGCCAGAAAAACCAGACTGCCTGAGGATCACGAGGACTTCGAAACAGATCGCTGAACCCATCGAGGACCTGAGAGGGAGACTTCTCAAAACTCCTAAACAGAAACCAGTACAACAGGAGTGTCTGACTGGAGTGAAGATGATCATGAAGACCCCCAAACAAAAAACTGAACCCATTGAGGACCTGAGAGGAAAGATGTTGAAAACTCCCAAGCAGAAACCAGAGAAACAAGAGTGTCTCACTGGAGTGAAGAGGATCATGAGGACTCCAAGACAGAAGGCTGAACCTGTCGAGGACCTCAGGGGAAAACCTCTAGTGACGCCCAAACAGAAGCTTGAACAGCAAGAGTGCCTCACTGGAGTTAAGAAAATTTTCCAGACCCCACAACAGGAGGTGGAACTCTCTGGAGACCTTCCAGGAAATCTTGAGGCCAGTGAAGAGAGTCCTTGTGCCGCCAAGGAAGCAGTTGATCAAACGTCTTCAGAGTGTGCTGTCAGTCAAACGGACGACGCGATAAAGGGTTAGTTGTTTAGGTTTGAGTAAAATGCTTAATAATTTATAAATAAGTGATTATACTAACAATGAACACTACTCTGACATTAATTTTGTTGTCGTTTGTTTTTGCAGAACTAGACTTTGTCCAAGAGGTGCCTCAAGAGGAAGAAAAACAACCAGATGTGCTGAATGCAACTCCTGACAGAGCAAAAGGTACATTTGATTAATTATGTATTACATTTAGTAACCACATTGACTTGATTTAGGATGATCTAGAGTTGGTTAATATATCGGTTATTTGTTTATTTCAGCAACGAGAAACTAAAACTTGTTTTGTGTTTATCCTATTCTTTTAAGGTGATGATAGTCAGGAATCCTCTGATGCTATGGAAACCATCTCTGTGGCGGCTGTCGATGAAAGTTTATCTGAAGAACAACCCTTAATTGACACGGCCATTAAGAATCTGCCGGAGGAAGAAGTCCAAGTGGCTGTAGTTGTTGAAAATCTGCCTGAAGAACAGCCAGAGGTGGAACTGGCTTCTGAGAATCTGCCCGAGAAACAGTCCGAATCAGAAGTGGCTGTTGAGAATCTGCCTGAGGAACAACAGGAAGTGGAACCAGTTGTTGAAGATTCAACTGATGAACAACCAGAGGTGGAACCAGTTGTTGAGGATTCAACTGAGGAACAACCAGAGCTGGAACCAGTTGTTGAGGATTCAACTGAGGAACAACCAGAGGTGGAACCAGTTGTTGAGGATTCAACTGAAGAACAACCAGAGGTGGAACCAGTTGTTGAGGATTCAACTGAGGAACAGCCAGAGGTTGAACCAGTTGTTGAGACTTTGAGCGAGGAACAACCAGCGGCGGAACTGGCAGAGAATTTGCCTGATGAACAACCAGAAGTGGAACCAGTTGTTGAGGATTCAACTGAGGAACAATCAGAGGTGGAACCAGTTGTTGAGGATTCAACTGAGGAACAATCAGAGGTGGAACCAGTTGTTGAGGATTCAACTGAGGAACAATCAGAGGTGGAACCGGTTGTTGAGGATTCAACTGAGGAACAACCAGAGGTTGAACCGGTTGTTGAGGATTCAACTGAGGAACAACCAGAGGTTGAACCGGTTGTTGAGGTTGTTGAGGATTCAACTGAGGAACAACCAGAGGTTGAACCGGTTGTTGAGGATTCAACTGAGGAACAGCCAGAGGTTGAACCGGTTGTTGAGGATTCAACTGAGGAACAACCAGAGGTGGAACCAGTTGTTGAGGACTCAACTAAGGAACAGCCAGAGGTGGGACCAGTTGTTGAGAGTTTGACCAAGGAACAACCAGCGGTGGAACTGGCAGAGAATCTGCCCGATGAACAACCAGAAGTGGAACCAGTTGTTGATAATCACCTTGAAAAACAGCCAGACATGGAAGCAGTCATTGAGAATCCAACTGTGACACAACCAGAGGCACCTGAGACTACAACTGTTGAAGTAACAGAAACGGACAGAGCTGCAGTGGCTCCAGTCCAAGAGAGGAAACCTATTCGAGGACAAAGGGCTAAAGCACTGCAACCAGAGGTAGAAGAGGATAAACCGGAGGATCCTTCGGAGGAGCCAGTAGCTCCAGTTCAAGCCAGAGGAAGAAGAGGGAAGAAAACTGAAACTACAGCTTCAACCGTGGTTCGACAAACTACAAGAAACAGAAAAGCAAACTCCATTGAAAGCAAAGATGTTGACCTCATAGTGGAAGAGACCGCCCCTCAGCCCCCGAAAGCTGCTGTTAAGTCTAGAAGAGGAAGATATGCCAAAAAGGCTGAGGAACCAGCTGAAATAGTGCAAGAGATTGCTCCTGAACCAGATATCACACCGGAGGCTCAGACTGAGCAGACCCCTTCTGTAGATGTTGACCACAAAGCCAATGAGAGCAAAGTTCCTCAGGTGAAACCTGCTCCAAAGACCAGACGAGGGAGAAGAGCTAAAGAAGAACCTGATGTGCCTCAGCCTCCCTGTGACAAGGTCTCTCAAGCTCATGTGGACAAAGGTATGTTATCTTTTCTTGTTTATGATTGTGCTTCCGTTATTTCTGTCTCTCACAACTCATGTACAAATTGAGGAAACTGCTAATTGTCTTTATTGGATAGTTACATTTTATTTGTATGATTAGTGAAATAAAAAGAAGTAAAAATGTGTAATGAAATGTGGAATTTTCTCCTCTTGGCTAAAGGTTTTCATATTTGATTTCAGATACACAAACACTTTAACTAACCATTGTCTCTCCCTTTTGTTTTTCCTCTAGATGTAAATGACACCTGCAGTGAGCACTTGGACACAGTTCCAAGTAAAAATGAGGAACATAAATCATCAGACATCAAGGAGACGGTCACTGATGCACCTGCAACAGAGATTCCACCTGAAGTGCAAGCAGATAAATCATCAGACACTGAGAAGACTCTTCCCCAGGCCTCTGTGACAGAGAGTTCAACTGAAGCTGATGCAGAAATGGAAGCAGTCATCGTTCAAAAGAAGCCTGTTCGAGGTCGCAGAGCAAAGATCGTTGAATCCAAAACAACTGAAGACAAACAGGAAGCAAAGGAGCAGTCTGAAGATCCTGTTATTTCTGCTCCAGTCAGAGGGAGAAGGGGGAAGAAAACTCTAGTTCCTGCAGCATTTCCTGTCGGACAGACAAGAACCAGAAATGCAAAGGTTCAAGAAAACACCTGTCATGCTAAACCTGAAATTGTCCCAGAAGAATCAGTTGAAGCTAAACCAGTGGCTGAGATTCCCTCTGAATCTATCAGTGACCAGACTCCTCCTCTTAGCACAACCCAAGAGGTGAACGACTCTTCCCCACCTGCAGAGGAAGCTGTTGCAAAGCCCACTCGGGGAAGAAAAGCAAAGCGGGCAGCAGTTGAGGTGCCTCAACCGGAGCAGGAGAAGAACGAAGTGAGTCAGGAGCCTCTTGTGGCTGAGCCTCAGCCACCCACAACTACTACTGCAAAACCCAGAGGAGGCAGGAAGACGAAAGCTGACACCATTGAACAGCTTGAAACTGCAGAAGACGTGAAAGACGAAGTTGTTGCTGTAGAGACACTGTCTCCAGTCAGGGCAAAAAGGGGAAGAAAGACAAAACTGGAGGAAAATCGGATAGAGACTGATTCCATTGAAGCTAGAGGACCAGCTAAAAAATCAAGAAGAACAAGGAAAACAGAGGAAGATGAGGTGAAACCAAGGGAAGAGGAAGAAATCCAAAGTGAGATCATCCCAGAAGAAGCTGAGGTTGTACCTATTGCTGAACCAGTAGAGATAAACAAGCCGGTTCTTGAGACTGCAAAACCCAGGAGAGGTGGACGAAGAGCCAAACAACCCACTGAGAGCGAAACTCCTGCTGAGACCACAGAGGTTGAGGAGGTGTCTGCTGTCAAACCCAAACGAGGGAGGAGAGGAAAAGAAGTTACTCAGGAGGCTGAAGTTTCCGCTGAAGCATCAGAGGTAAATTGTTGCCTGGTGGACGAGGCTGAGGAGAAAACTGCTGAACCAGAGGCTCCAGCTGTCAAAGCTTCCAGGGGAAGAGGCACAAAAACCGTAAAAACGGAAGTCTCTCAAGTCGTTCCAGCCAAGAGAGCACGCAGAGGTGCTGCACCTCCTGTTGAGGACACCAACACAGAATCTACAGTCCAAGATTCATCAGCTGTTCTAGCTGTAGAGCCAGTGAAGAGGGGGAGACGAGCAGCAGCAATGAGCAATGACCAGTTGAATCCCTCTGACGTTGCAGAAGACGCCAAAGTGTCTAAACTACCTGCGAGGTGGAATCTAGAGCTAGAAGTTATCCAGATTCCAGTTGTGACACCCGTCAAAGCTACCAGAGGCAGGAAGTTCAAGAAACCTGAAGAGAAGGATCTCTCAGAGGAAGTTGATGCTCTGCCTGTAAAGAGAGCCAGACGAGGGGCGAAGGCAGCCGAAGTAACAGTGGAACCTCAGGACACTGAAGCTGAGATGCAGCCAAAAACCCGCAGAGGAAGATCGGCCAAGAAATAAAGGCAAATGTATATTTTTTTTAATTGAAATTATATTTTCCCTTTTATTCTTTTTGTACTAAATGTTTTAGATTGCTTGGTGGTTTTAGAAACAAGTTTTATAGACAAAGTGGAGCACTAGTTTTTTTGTTTGTTTTTTCTGCAGGGAGTCTTGTCTTAACCATTTATTATGACATGTATGTTATTCTTTACTGATTTTGCAACTATTTTAACAGTTGAAAAAAGTGGTTATTAAATTTCTTGTCCATTGGAAAAACCTGTGAGTTTGTCTTGATATTTTTTAATATACTACAAAATATTTCAATTGTGACATTCATTCAGTCTAAGGTTGTGGTGGATTTGTTTTTTTTTGGACTCATCTCAAACATGTCCACATTTGACCTTTTTAATGGTAGCTAAAAAGAGTTCCCTATTTTCACGGTCAAATTTCTGATGTTGATGCACGTCCACTTTTAAATGTAGATTCAAAATGAACGTATTTTGTCCTGGTACATATATTTATATTCTGTGTGATGTTCAATAAAAGGTTGAATAAGGAACTGATGTACTTGACGACATGATTACTGGTTTTTAAATTATAAATTGTTATAATAACCATATAATGAAAACCAATTCTGTACAGCAAAGTGGACAGGGACCAGTAAGCTTTATTCGTGTTATTGAATTTTGAACGGTGGTAATTTGGTTAATTTAAAATGATTAACATTGGTGCACTTTAATTACTGGCGCATAAGAATCAAGGTATTATAGGTCAACCGGAACTGTGAAGAGGAGACCCTGCGTCACCAGCTATTGAGAGTCACACAAATCCGGTCAGATAATTGGTTCTGGGGGGGAATTATTCGTAGCTCGCTGAAACGGCTACAGCCGATAGGTTGAGGAATAACAGACATAATAGAGCCAAGAGTGTCTTCGTAGAGCAAAGTCGAGGCAGTGCACATACTTTTGTACCGAAACGTGTGGTCTAACAGGAACAACCCGGACGCATTTCGAGGACGGACTGAAGTCGAACGCAGCACGGACGCGGGATGGAGATTTGAGTAGCGCGTGTAGGTGGAGGCCCCCGGACCTCAGACTTAGTTAAGAAGAGTGTTATTTTCCCACGTTATTGTTTTATAGCCCAGTCTGTCGCCGTCATGGAATCGAACAGTGACATAAAATCGACACCGAAAGGCTTCCACTGCTCCCTGTGTAACGTCAACTTACCCAACAGTAAGTCGTTAAGCTAACAGAGCTACACCGGAAGTGGTTAGTCAAAACTACTTGAACCTGAAATGGCAACTTGAATTAACCCTTAAATACAACGTTTCTGTCATTGGAAATGTTTTATTCGTCTACGTTTATCGCAAATATACTCTGTATGGGGTTATGTGCTAAACTAGCTCTTCATTTGTTGCTGAACTTTTTTTATATCGCTTTTCCATACAAATGTAAATAATGTAGGGAAGATAACCTGGGAAATATTTTCAGTAGATAAATAGGGGACTTAGAAATGTATGGAACTGTGTATCCAGATAGTCCGTCATTGGTCTTCTTAAAGGCTTGGCTATCTTTGTCAATAGAAGTCCACATGTAACTGTATTTGTTGTTTTCAACCCTGTAGCTAAATATTAGTATATTCATTACCATCCTAAAGTATCTATTATTTACCTTACACCCATAAAACATCAGTGTGTTTATTCTTGATTCAATTTCTGTGATAAAAAAAAATGGAACTAATTTAATCTTACATACAGGAATCCTCTGCAGCTGTTATAGTATCTGTAGTCAGACCTCTCCACTCATCGTGTCTCGTGCTGTCCTGTGTTGCAGTGTCGAGTTTGGATCAACACTTGAAAGGACGTAAACACCAGACCCTGAGCACAGTGCGAGCCACCAGGAAGACTCAGGAGGAGCACAGTGTGTTCGTCAGCGGCATCACTTCCCAGATCTCACAGAGCGACTTAGCTGAGCACTTTCAGCAGTTCGGGCAGGTCGCAGATGTCATCATGGATAAAGACAAGGTCAGGGCACTGCACAGTAATGCACAATGAGCTCATTTTGAACCGGAGTGTAAGTGAGATAGTGAACATTATATTCCACTAGATCCTGATTCTAACCCACATCATATTGTTCAAGAAAATCATCTGATCTCAATGCCTGTTCAGCATCCATACCAAAACAAAAATGGTCACTCCCTTGAGCACTCCTCTTCTGTCACTAAATGTCCTGTAAATGAGATAAGGTACTGTTAACAATGAAGCAAACAGACATAAACATGACTTTCTCACTGACTTGTTGTGCATTCACAGGGCGTGTTTGCCATCGTGCAGTTCGGTGAGAAGGCCAGCATCCAGTCGGCGCTCTCCTGTGTCCAGCATCAGTTAAAAGGCCTGAAGCTGCGAGTGAAACCCCGGGAGAAGAGGGAGTTCAAGCTAATGCCCAAGAAGAAAACGGATGCAGAGAAACTACAGGAAGTTCTGGATCGTTTGAAACCAGAGCTGTGTCAGCTGCTGTCGGTATGTTAACTGTTGTCAAATATCAAGTGTGGCTGTTGACAGTGAATTTCTGGGTCTGTTGTTTTAATGATTTCACACTGTTGTGAGGAGCATTACAGTGTTGAAAGTAAAGTACTAAATCGTGCGACAGAGAGTGAATATAGATAAGTAATGTACTCACAAGTACACAGCAGTATTTATTTCATACGAAACAAAGAATTAGTGAGTGAATGCTGTTGGTTTGCTTTGTATTGAGACTTATATTAACATGTGTGTATGTTTTCTAGGTGAATGCACAGATGCAGTACGTTGTCGAGAAGTGTCAGCTCAGAGAAAATGAAAAAAAGGCCAGAGAATTATTGGTTGAACTCCTGCAAGAAGTTTTCATTGAGTTTTTTCCAGGTACTTTCTCAACTGAAATAAAATACAGAACAATTATATTGATAATATGTTTTGATAATCTTTTTTCATCCTTGATTGCAGACAGCCAGATTCTGCCTTTTGGTTCTTCTGTCAACACTTTTGGGATCCACTCCTGCGACTTGGACCTTTTCCTCGACCTGGAAAACACCAAAGTGTTCCAGGCTCGGGCCAAATCCTCAACAGAAAAGGTCTGATGTTCTTCATGTATGATAATTTCACTAAAATATAGTTTTGAATCATGACCATTCATTGTAAAAAATTATAGATGAGAGTCCTTTGCAGTGACTCATCCTTTTGTCTTTTTGGTTTCCGTGTTTCTTCAGACAGGTGAGGGCATGTCCGATGACGGCCACTCTGAGGACTCTATCCTGTCCGACATCGACTTGTCCACAGCGTCTCCAGCTGAGGTCCTGGACCTGGTGGCGGCGATCCTGAAGCGCTGCGTCCCCAGCGTGCACAAAGTCAATGTGGTCAGCAGCGCTCGTCTACCTGTGGTCAAGTTTCATCACCGCGAGCTCAACCTGCAGGGAGACATCACCATTAACAACAGGTCGGTGGACGATCTCACCCATGTTTCCAGACTCCAGACGTAGTGAGAAAATGATTTGACCTTTTTTTCGTTTGTATCTGTTGCCGTCACTAGACTGGCGGTGAGGAACACCCGCTTCCTCCAGCTGTGTTCAGGGATGGACGACAGGCTGAGACCTCTGGTGTACACCATCCGCTACTGGGCCAAACAGAAACAACTGGCAGGTAAAACCAAGTCACATGCACCCCATAGTAATACTTTTGGACAGCTCACTTTTCACAAACAGATCTATTTAGGTTATCATTTCAAGTTGTATCCAGCAGGTGTCACTAGACATCCATTTTTCCCCCTGTGATCATCAGCTCGGTTGCTGTTTGTGCCTGAGTGTTTCTGTCTTAATGATTAGAGCTCTTCACTGAAGAGCTGACTAATCACCTTTACTGACAGGCAGCGTCACTGTGTTTGTATGATTAGCAGCAGGTGCAGTTTTCCACAACACACACATGCACAGCAATTAGCAATAATCAAATCATCATGGAAATACAATGAAATGGTTGGGAGTAGAGAGTTCTGTTTGAATGAAATGACCTTGAAATGCATGACGCATTTATTCACACACACACACACACACACACACACACACACACACAGATGTATAGCCCAACCTAACCCTAACCCTCAACAATCAGATAAAATAAAATGAAAAACATAAAGTCCAGTAAGAATATAAGGTGCTATTTTAATTGTGTGATAATCTGAGCATTCCGTCACTGATGTGCTGTTAATGCCATCATTCGATCAGTTTCTGTCCTTGACCCATGCTGTACAGCCCTGAGCTTGTTTTCATGCCCTCATTAATTACACAGTCTTGCTCTTGCTGTAATTCCGTTCTGGGCCACACACACATTCTGCGTTGTGAGTAGGTAACCCCAGTGGTTCCGGTCCCCTTCTCAACAACTACACCCTGACATTGTTGATCATCTACTTCCTGCAAAATTGTGAGCCCCCTGTACTTCCCACGGTGGAGCAGCTGAAAGACATGGCCTGTGAGTGATACCATATAGATATATTGTAAACACTTATAGGTTTATGGGTTTGAGTCTTTACTCTGCTATTTTAGGACTATTTTTCTTTATAGATACATTTTTGTAAGACAATTAAGGATTTATACAGCCCTGCTATTTTGATTTTTAATATTTAAACATGTGCGTCTACAACATAGAGCCCGTTTTAGCAATTTAATGTTCAGTTTTATTAACTAATATTTGTTGACATGGCTGCAGGTGAGGAGGAAGAATGTGTGATCGAGGGCTGGAACTGCACTTTCCCTAGTCAGCCCATTGCTGTGCCACCCAGCAAGAATACACAGGACCTCTGTAAGTTCAAATCATTTAAACTGATTAATGTGGAACTTGTTATTCAGAGATGTTTCATAGAATGTGTCTTTCCTCCTTTAAAAAAATGTGGCTAAATCCAACTTTTGCATTTCCTCGGTCCAGGCTCCCTGCTCTCCGACTTCTTCTCCTTTTACGCCAAATTTGATTTCGCCAGCAATGTCATATCTGTGAGGGAGGGTCGCGCATTTCCTGTCACTGATTTCCTCAGCCACAGTGAGGAGAGGGACGTGATGGAAGAAGAACAACCCACCGGGACTCGTCCCCCCACTCCCAAACTGGCCCCACTGAATCTCCTGGACCCCTTTGAGCTCTCTCACAACGTAGCAGGAAACCTGAACGAGCGCTCACAGCGCTGCCTCCAGAAGGAGTGTCAGGAGGCCGAGAAGTACTGCCGCAGCCTGCAGTACCAGCAAAAATCCACTAAGGGGAAGTCCTGGGGGCTGGTCCGCTTGTTCACGCCACATGGACAAGTTCAACAGAGCAAAACCGACACACTGACCATCAGCATCCCCTTTAAATCAGCATCGCTCCCCGAGGGGCTGAGGAATCAGCTGCAGGAGGCTGGAGACGGATTTCGGCTGCTGTGGTTTCAGAAGGTGTGCGCCGCCGTCGAGGGAGTTCTCTCAGATGTCCTCCGGTGCCATGTAGCTCCCTCTGCAGGTGGGGAGGATTCAGCTTTGGCAGAGGAATTTGAAAGTTCCTTAGCCTCCCTCAACACATCCATGAATGACAGTGTCGAGTCATCTCTCAGCGAGGTCAGCCCGACAGATAAGGCAAAGGTCGGCGCCAAGAGGTCACTATCATCGTGCAGCGACGCCTCCGTGTTCCCACAAGAGAAAAAGGCCCGACTGTCGAAACGAGGCATACCTGACATCCCTCCATGGATCTGTGAGCAGAAACACATGGTGTGGGCCGGCAGGAGGAAGGTGCGACGGGAACTGATCAAGGAGACGGACACGAGGCCGGAGGGCAGCTGCGTCAAGATAGAGTCCCAGGTCACAGCTCACATTATCAGCAAAGAGCCGGAGCTCAAGGAGCCGGTGGAGTTCTGGGTCCGGCCGCAGATTGTGGGCGGCACGGAGAGCACGCGAGCGGTGCTGGAGCTGGAGCCGAGCAGCGACAAGACAGGATTTTTTAATGACTTCTTTCATTTTTTGGAAGCGTTTTTACCCAAGATGGTGGAAACGATGTTAGAGAGGGAAATGGGAAAAGTTTGAAATCCATGTTGCCCTGAAATTTTTGGGTTTTCCTATTTTCAAGTTAAGATGACATCACTTCTGCTTAAAGGAGCCTTTGAGAGCATTTATGTGACGTTACCAGCCACTTGTTATACTGTACATTTGTGTAAATGGGCTTTGTCAGACATTTTTTTATGTATCCTCTATATATTTTCATTTACAATGAGCTTGTTGGAAAGTAAGATTTCATGATGGAGCCAACCTTTATGTTTCAGATGTGGTTTGGTTTTGGTGAACCTCTGTTTATGAAATGATGAAGCTTTGATGAGAAACTGAAGATATTTGTTACACAAAACATCTGATGTCGTCTTCAAATAAATTACAAAAAAGATATTTGTAAAGCTGCCTCTCTTTTTACTTTTATTTGATCTTCTTCATAGGTTGACGTTGCTTTGCTTCAGTTTCCTGTTGAAAGGGCCTGTGCTGGAGGAGCTGATATCCAGGCTGGTTTGTCTTTGCTCACAGGGCTGAGACTGATGAGAGTAATTACTCAGGCAGGCAGACAGCTTTATTACAACAGGACGAGCAGGAGCTGAGGGATGCACACTGCTCCTGTGATTAACATCGTTCATCTCACTGTTAAAAGGGAGATGTAGCTGGTGGGCAGGTTAGGTGGGGATGTTGGAGATCATTTGAGTTGTAGTTCTAGAGCTGGTGATGCTTCACATCACCGCTGTGATCAGGGGATCAAAGATCACGACGTGGCTCATTTGTGATAAAAACAAATCATGTAGCTCCTTATGTTTGAAAGGTGTTGAATATCTTGCTTTTTTGTTTTGCAAGTGTTTTGTTAAGCTATAAAATATCATTTTCTGTTGGTTCATGAATGTTGAGTACTCCTGTTTGTGCACTAGTTTAGTATTTGATTTCATGAACACAGAGAATATTGTAAAAAAACAAAAACAATGATACCAAAACGCTGTTCAGCTCCGTAGCAAGCTGTTTTATAAGTTAAAATAAAACAAACAAGAAACTATTTAAAGGTACAATATGAATGATTTAGGGAAATCTATAAACTGAAGTCAAATGAGATTTTTCAGAAGTATGAATCCCAAAATATCCAAGACTTAATATTTAAAAACAAGAATAATCTATTTGGATTATTATTGTGCTTATTGAGCAAATGTCCCTTATTGCTAATGGAACATTCGACATCTTTGTTTCTGTTGAAAAAGGTTGATGCTCGCCTGCACCCAACATACGAGTATGGTTGTATGAGCGACACTGACTCACTGCTCTGTCACCTTAAGTCCTGTGTAATTTGTGTCTTCAGGAGCAGACACTCCATCTTTCTCTCATTCGTGTGTTTATTTATTTGTGCTTTCAGAGGCACATCACTTGAGCTGGAACCAATTTCTGTTAGCGACTTTCCAGGCACCTGCAATATCACCCGCCCCCCTCCTTTTATTTTTTCAAAAGATGCCGCTGATATATAGCATCACACACACACACACACACACACACACACACATCCATACCTTTAAGCCAGGGAGTCAGTGTGATTGATAACAAAACTATCAATGGTTGTGTGTGCGTGTGTGTGTGCTGTTGGTCGAATAACGAAAACAAACTGGTATTTGATTTTCCTTGAATCGGGAAACAAAAGTAGCAAATGCGAGGTGGCGTAATTAAGCAGTGACGACCAGCCACTTGAAATGCATGTGGCTCATTTGCTGTAATTACTTTAAAGAATTGATTGTGGTGAGCATTGACGTGCGCTGTGTCTGCAAGCATGGAGCTGATTCCTCGTGCAGAGATCACCCCCGTATGGAGAGAGAGAGCGACAAAAGAGCGGTGTCATGTTTTATGTAATTGCCATCCGCTGGGAAAAGATCCTGTCACCCCCCCGTCCCGAGACGTGAAACCTCCACAGCCTGCATTGCACTATCAGCTGTTCACACCCCACTTCGCTGTGACGGATAGGCGCTGTGACACACGAGAATGAATCATCTTGTTCAGTCGTGTCATTGCTGCAAGTTGAATATGATGCTGACTTGCGTCTTACGGTCGCACAAGCCGGGGGAGGATTTCAGTGCATGAGAGGCTCGCCGCCGACTCCTCTGCCCCTGTTGTGAGCGTGTGAACGCGCTGTGCAACAAACACGTCCCATCATCCATCTGACTAGCCCGAGGCCACCACCCGGCCCGCCGGCCTCTAAACACATCAGTGATGTTGCGGTAAATTGGTCGGCTCTGCCTCGCACGGTGAAGACGGATGGCCTCGGCGATGGTGCTGCTCTCTGTGGGCGGAGAGCGTCATCATAGCTGACGTGACTTCGCTGTTGTGTTTGTCCATATTCAGATTCATAGTTCACTTTGATAGTGTGATGATTTATAGTTCACCATGTCACAGTGACACACAGGAGGCAACACAATACAAAACTTGTCCGCACAGTGAAACCAGTGCTGTGCTGAAAAGCTGTGAACTCGGGTCTGTTGCTCAAACAGCAAAAATGCAATTCTGACTATAGAAGCATCATTGCAGATAAATTTGGTAGGATGGATGCAACGTTTTTTTAAACCTAATTCTGCACCATAGACTTAAAGGTGCAGTGTGATTTGGTGACCTCTAGAGGAGAAGTTGCATGTTGTATCCATCACCTCACCCTCACCCTTCTGAGCATGCAGGAGAACCTGTGGTAGACTTCAGTTGTCATTCAAACTCAAAAGATGTTTAGTTTGTCCACTCTGGGCTACTGTAAAAACATGGCGACCCCCGTAGAGAGGACCCGCTCCTCGTGTAAATATACATTAATGGGCTCATTTAAGGATAATGGAAAATACATTTACGTGATTGTGAATTCAGAAAAATGTCAGTATGTGATTGTTTTGATATTTTTAGAAGTGACAGAAATGACTGAAATCTTACACACTGCACCTTTAAGTTAACGGTAGCTGTATGCTGTCATGAACCTGTGTGTATCTGCTTGTATTGTCAATGTGGACCCCCTACATCCACTTTTGGGGGAACACGACCTTATAATTACAATCTCCTGTGTCACCTCTCCTCACACGGATAGATTGTTTTTTTTCCGACTCTAAACAACAAACATCAACTCACCTGTGAAGATGAAAAAATGAATATAGTATTGTTTTTCGCTCACTCATGGTGGGAGTGGACTCTGGCCGACACTCTGTGGCCCCTCTCAGGGCCGATCATACTCATGACTTATCACACTGTAGTGGCGGGAGGCCATCAACCCCGCATTTTGTCCCCTGAGCCGTGCAAACAGCCGGCTACAGTGAAAGCACTCTGCTCATATTAGCGGCTCCCCCCACTCTGGAGATAAGGCTAAATAAAAACGCATACTCATTTCCCCTTTCCGTCCGCCATGACAGGAAGGAGTGCGACGCTCTCCGGGGAGATTGCTCTCACACCAGAATGGACTTCTGTGCAAATGTGTGTGTGTGTCTGTGTGTGTGTGTGTGTTAGTGTGTAATCATCCTTTCATATTTGGACTGGGCTGATGTAAAAGGAATCGGAGGTGGTTTTACTATCGCAGGTGGAAGCAGAGGTTCAGGGGAAAAGCTTTTAGGGCCACATTTGAATTGAACAGGTAGATGCCTCCTCTAAGTACATCGGTGCCCTCGGGATTTGCTCAACTTATTGCTGGAAGATAAACGTATGTAAATTTTCTGCGGTAACTAAGCCACAGACGTCATCAGCCTCGGGAAAGTTGTTCAAACCGAACAAGACGAGAGAGAAGCCACCCGCAGCTCCTATTACCTTAAACTCAAACACTTTCCCCCACAGCAGGGGCCCCGAGTAGCTCTTGTGGAGAGCATTAGCTGGGGCTTATTTGACCGTGACAGCCTTGATGGCGCACCCTTCGCCGTGTTCCTGAGGGGTTGTTACTTTCTTGTGTTTGCCTTCTAGTAATGAGTTTGTCTTGTGCGTGTTGTTGTTTCCCACCGTTGACTTTTGCGGCCCAGTTGAGCGAAGGCCGAGAGGATGGGGGGCAGAGAATTAACAAGCCACGCTGCGCCGTCAGAAGATGAGCTGGCGATGGGATGATGTCATCGCTTTGTTGTTTTTAAGGGTGGATGTTGGATGTAAATACAGCTGCACATCATTTTGAATTATTTCACAATAATTGCCCAGAAATGGTGCAGTTCTGGGTTGTAATACCACAATCCACTTACAGCCTTTATGGCGTGGTCATATACACTTTAATTGCGTGTTTACTGTAGTCAGCAGCAGCAGCGATGGAGGTGGAGGAGGTGGAGGAGGTGGAGGTGGTGGTGGTGGTGGAGGCTCTGCTGTGGATGTCAGGCTCAATTTATGTCCAAATCAAGTTTTTGACAAGGGTTAAGGGACAAACAAAAGAGAAGACCCGCGTTCTTTATGACTCTATAAACAGCAGATGAGAGGAGCCCTCATGGTGCTGCCCCCCCCCCCCCCCCCCGGGGGGGCCGGGGGGGCCACCTCAGGGGAGCCTGGCAGGACCACATGCCTCATGTTCCATTTTCAGTTGTATGATCGTTTCTTTTCTTTATGTATTAGCCTGTAAATTCTCATGATTAGGTCCCACTCCTTTGTGGTGTGTCTTACCTTCTCGTTCTTCCAGTGGTTTGGAGATGATAATGAATCTCTCGGGAATAAGACACTGAAGTGTCCCTGTAGCCCAGTGGCTTTAGATGTACAGTATATACATAGCGACGTGCAGTCGCTACTACTCTCTTTGATTTCAGCGAAGGATCCTTGTTGTAGAGCTCTGTCATATCTGCATCAAGCACACAAATTCAATTTAAACACTGGATGTCTTTAGATCCTACACACTATACCTTTAATGCCTCATGCCATTATCATCAATGTGCTTGAGGGCAAACAGGATATTTTTGCCTTTGGCGTCACAGTCCCAGGCATGCTAATATCTTTAGCACTGTGCTCCACAGAACATGTTTCTATCCTCCATGTAGGGAGGCATTATATCCCATCATGCATCACCACTAGATGCCATAAAATTCCAACACAATGAAATATCAAAATGTTCCTTTAATCCTTTAATTTAACTAATGTACTGGAAATGTTTGACCATTTTAAAACAAAGACAAACTAATGTTAATGAAAGAGATATGATGGGTGTGGGAGGGACTGATATGTAAATACTATGATATTTAACCTCTATCTCTAGATAGATGGATGGATGGATGGATAGATAGGTAGGTAGGTAGATCACACATCTCTGCCCGCTGTGCAAACACACATCAGTCCCGTGGACATGTGTACGCACACTCTCACAGACCCGAGTGCAGCTTCACTGTGGGATAAGAGGGGACGACTTCAGGCGCCATGAGCTGAAGAGTAGACCGTGAAGATCCCAGATAAACAGGAGCCACAAAAACAGTCATAAACGTGGGCCGATTACATTATCCTCCCGGCCTGTGCACTTGAGACCTGAAAGGTATTTGTGGACACAGACGTGAGTCTTTGTGTCATCTGGGCGTCATTGCCCTCCCACGGGGTCTCGGCGGTGGGATATGAAATTTGGAGAAGGATCATGTGAGGGGTTGTAAATGTGAGATTTGATCCCACAACACCTCAGTGAATCATTTAATTCGATCCAATGAGAATTACTGCGCTGGAGATGACGCTGCTGCAGCTGCTGCTGCTGCTTATTAGGATGAGTGTGTGTGTGTGTGTGTGTGTGTGTGTGTGTGTGTGTGTGTGTGTGTGTGTGTGTGTGTGTGTGTGTGTGTGTGTGTGTGTGTGTGTGTGTG
>JAFBJT010089295.1:216908-230894 GCA_016785325.1 Chascanopsetta lugubris
GTGAGAGGAGAGCGTGTGTGTGTGTGTGTGTGTGTGTGTGTGTGTGTGTGTGTGTGTGTGTGTGTGTGTGTGTGTGTGTGTGTGTGTGTGACAAGCAGCAAAGGGCCACAGGTCAAAAATGAAATCCAGGCCATTTCACCCCTGGTTTTATTAAAAGTGGAAATGGGGAGTTTTATTTTGAAATGAATATGTGAGACTAAAGCCCCGAGTCAACAGTGTCTGAGTTCCTCACACTGAACCAAGAGCAGCTCGGGTTTTCTTTTCTGTGCATAACAGTGAAACTCTCAGGGTGTTGGACAACTATTCTGAAAACCTGTCTTTCAAAAGGCCACAGGAAGTCCTAGAATACATTTCCTGCCATCAATTAAAGGTGCAGTGTGTAAGATTTCCGTAATTTTTGTCACATCTATGGTCGAAAAAAATGCAACAAAATGATAACATACTGCCATTTTCATCATTCTTCCATAACCCTTAAATGAGCCCCCTCTCTACGGGGGCCGCCATGTTTTTACAGTAGCTCCTTTGAGTTTGAATGACAACTGAAGTCTACCACAGGTTCTCCTGCATGTTCAGGAGGGTGAGGGTGAGGTGTTGGATACAACATGCAACTTCACCTCTAGAGGTCACCATATCTTACACTCTGTACCGTTAAGCCCCCATAGGGAAGAGGAGCCACTCCTGATGTAAATGTACATTAAAGGGCAAGTCATGCATAAAAAGGTGATTATATTTTCACAGAAATGCCAGTATGTGAATTGGATAGATAGAAGTGTAAAAAATGTGCTAAAACTTCACCAAGTTTGCTTGGAACTTGCATTTGAAAAGATTTTCCTCTGAGAGTGAAGTCAACATCCTGTCTCCTTAAAATGAAGCTCAGCAGCCGAGTAGCGGCGGCGGCGGCGGTGGCGGCGCAGGGAACATGTGGTGGCGCTGGAGACGTGTTTGAAGCGTGCGCATGGTAACGCTGATGCTCTCTGACTCAGCCGAGGAGGGAAGAGAAGCCGGGGCCCTTCAGAAAGACTGATTTGAGAGGCGGGAACAGCTGGTGCTGCGGATTTGCTCTTGTGTTTTATCAGCTGAGGGCAGGACTCTCATCGTGATGAGAGGACCATTGAAGCCCAGTTTTGTTTACGTTGGCTTCTTGTTAATTCCCCCCCCCCCCAAAAAATAATTGTCGAGGAGGAGGAGGAGGAGGGCGTCGCCTCTCTTTTAGAAGAAAAACGCAGCAAATCACACCAAGTCAACAATTCCTGCAGCGTCTGCACAAATGGAGCGCGATGCTGCGTGTGCCCCCGGCGAAACACAGTGAGCTCCTGCGGGTCACGTGGGGCGGCGGGGAGCATGTGAAACAACAGGGCGAGCGCAGATGACCCATCAAAGGCAACAGTGAAGGGACGAGCTTTCATGTGCAGCACTTTGTTGGGCTGGCACGCCGTCCTCCCCGCTGGAGCCACTGAGCCCGTTTATATTCACTCCAGCCAGGGCCGCTGCCAGCTCTGGTATTAAACAGCACATCTGTCACCATGGCCACCGGTGTGGGCTAAGCCAGGACAGCGCAACCCCCCCTGCAACCCCCGCACCCCCCTCCGCCCCTCCCCCCACCCCCCAAGCCTTCCCTGCTCCCGGCATCTGCCTCGTGCAGTGCCCACTCGCAGAACATGACTGACACTTTGGTCGGCGAGTGAAGGGGGGAGGGAGAGGAGATGGATGCTGTTGTCTTTAGCGAGGCCTGCCTGCTTGTGATTGTGACACTTGCGCTATAGTTGTTGCCGTGTGAGCTGTCGGAGCAACATGACGGGTCCTTTGAATAAAAGACAGATGAACCGGGGACCCGTCGAACGGCAGAGGGAGGTGGTGACTGGCGACTTTTAGAATTTCATGAATGCACCTGGCACAGGTCTATAAACCTATAGACTTCAGCTGTCACTAAAACTCAGAAAGAGCTGAGGACGTCTACTCTGGGCTACTGTAAAAACATGGCTGCCTCCGTAGAGAGGAGCCGCTCCGTATGAAAATATACACCAATGGGCTCTTTTAACCGTAATGGGAGAAAATGAAATATTTAGGTGATTGTAAATTCATGGAAAAATCAGTATGTAATTATTCTGTATATATTTTCAGAAGTGACAGAAATGACAAAAATCGTACACACTGCACCTTTAAGCTCTCGCCGGCCACATAAAATGATCTTGTGGGCCACATGTGGCCCGTGGGCCACAAGTTTGACACATCTGGGGTAGATCATTTATTTACGTCCACAGCTTCATCCACTCTGTCATAATCTCCAGAGTAAACACCAGTGTTTTCTGCCCTTAATTCACCAAGTAGGGCAATTAGCCACCAGATCAGCAGTCCGCTCTGAGGTCAGATGCTGTAATCTTCATAATTCTATCAAAATGGATGTTTAATGAGGACACATGACGGCCGGGTGACCTCCACCTCCGCTCATTTCATGGGGGTCGTACACGCGCTCGCCATCAAGCTCTTAAAGCAGATCAGGGGATATTTATGCTTTCTGATTGTTTTCATTTACTCGTGTAAAAAATGCATTTGTGATCAGTGTTTAACAGCCGGGTCTGTAATCCTCGAAAACAGGCATTGTGCTGCAGCTACAAAACAAGCTCCTAGGATGCATATGTATGCTTTAGTAGCCGCGCTGTTTTCATCATAATGTCACATCTGGGTCTTTTACCCCTCACACTGATACGCGCTGCATCCACAAGGTATTCAATTCACATCCTGCTGACAATCTGAAAAGCCATTTTAATCCCAGTTTCTGTCGTCTGATGTCAACCTTGTGCCAGATGCATCAGATCCCACCTTTTCCGCCCGTATAGAGGAAACAGATCATCCATGAGAGAGATGAAACTGGGGCAGCCGAGTGGAAACAGGCAACAACAACATGGATGCTATTCACTCATAACCGTTTTAACTGTGTGCCGGTTTTCAGCGGTGCTTATCTTTCCATGGCAACACCTCCATATTGTCTAAGGACCCTCACATGGGCCTGTGTGAAATATGTATATATGACAACTAGAGAAATAGGGACAATACATATTTGGAGCTCATATTACCATGTATGGTGGTGGCAATGGCTCAATGGTTAGAGCAGTCACCCTGCTGCAGTGACACTGGCCCTGACACAGATACCCCCAATGGCTCTATGTGTACTGGTGGAAATACCCCTCACCCATGTATGGGTATATGTATATGTATCTGTATATATGTCATTCCTATATTATGATACGTCTAGGGAAGGGGTGTCAGACATAAGGTCCGTGGGCCAAAACTGGCCCGACAGTGGCTTCTGTCTGGTCCAGCACAACAAGATAACTGTAAGATAAAAGTCTATAAATGACAGAGAAGACAGTAACTGCAGTTTTTCAATAAAGACTGAACTGCCATTTCAAATTTGTCCACTGGGGGCTGTATACAACACCGTCAAGTCAAGTCAGTCAAGTACGCAACTGCAGCTGCTGGTGAAAAATGTCTTTGCATGTGAAAATGATAAACTGAGGCATAATATTGAGAGAATTCGTGAGAAATTTCAGGTTGTTCAAATTCGTTTGCAGATTTAAAGGTGCGGTGTGTACGGTTTTAGTCATTTTCTTCACGTCTAAAGATTTTACGAAACCCTTTTCTCCATCAATTTCTGAATGAACAAAAATGACCGTTACCCTTAAATGAGCCCATTAATGTATATGTACGTGAAGAGTGGGTCCTCTTTACAGGGGCCACAGTAGCTCAGAGTGGACGTACTAAACATCTGTAGAGTTTTAATGGCGACTGAAGTCTACCACGTGTTCTCCTGGATGCTCAAAAGGGTGAAGGTGAGGTGATGCATACGACAGGCAACTTCATCACTAGATGTCCCCAAATCGTACACACTGCACCTTTAAGTATTATGAGCATTTGCGATAGAAGAAAGTAAAAAATCTGAGATCAAATTGGACTGTATGTGGACCCCTCTGATCTGGAGGATGGATCATGATATATTTACATATAAAAAAAATAATAATATAAAAAAAATATATATATATATATATATACAGGATTTTGGAGCATGCTATATACAAAATTTCTGTGTGGGAATTGTTGCAATGTCACCTTTTCCTTGCAAACACAGTCAATAGTTGATTCTGACACACAGACATCTTGATGCTGCACGTGAGTGGAGGTGCACTCGGCCACATGCGGAGCTGAACAGTCCTCCCTGTGTGAGAGGGATTTGTTAATGCCTGTGACTCCCAACACAAAGTCCAATGAGAGATTAAGAGAGAAACTGACGTGCACCATTAACCCACACTGCAACGGTTCAAATCCTCAGGAGCTCGCTCCCTGCTCAGTGCCACCACAGGCGGCTGCAGCACCAACCCAAACACTCCTACGCTTCCCTTGTTGAAAATTTACATGATTTCACCTGTGTCGCTCGGTTACGGGGATTTGAAGGTCACGTCCACCGGCCTTTTAGTGTAATACTCTGTTTCCCCACTCAGTTAATCATTTGGCCTCGGATAACTTTTAAAGCCAAGTGTTCGTTCCTGGGATAATGTTCTCCTCTCGAATATTGTGGAGTGGTGACGCCTTCGCCTCTGAGACAATAACATGTCATGTCTCTTCTCCAGATCTGAGCAGCAAGGAGCTGATGGACAGGAAGAGCCCGGTGTCCTCTCCCGTCTTCCTGCCCGTCACCTACGACGTGCGAGACGCCGACTTCCTCTTCCTGAAGGAGGCGGGTCAGGACTTCATGAGGAACTCCAGCATGCAGAGTCACACGCAGCCCTTTGTTATCTTAAGAGCCAGCCGCCAGCCGGCGGTCAACGCCAGCTACGGCGCCGTGTCCACGGAGCAGCCGGTGCCGCTGGATCTGCTTCAGTCCGTGCAGCTCTTCAACGCTCCGGAGGTCTTCACCTTCAACTGGAGGATCCAGGCCTTTGTGCTGACGCCGCGGGTTTTCTCCTCCAAGCCCAAAGTGCGGGTGCTCTTCCACGTGGCGGGGAGGGACTGGGGCAGGGGGGAGGGCTCTGTGGACGAGCTGCCCTGTGTGACGGTGTACGCGTTCTGGCAGACGCAGGAGGTCAGGGCCCACTGTGCCATGGGAGGCGAGCGGGGCACCTGCGTGGCCGAGCTGGCCCCCGCTCTGGGCTGGTTCGCGCCGGGCTCGGAGGGCACCAGCAGGGAGAGGCAGGACCCGTCTGCCGGCAACCCCGTGGAGCTGTACTACCAGGCTCAGCCCAAAGTCAACGGGAGATGTAACTCTGCGGATGGGAGTCGCTGGAGTGGCTCGGAGCAGCAGCAGCAGCAGCAGCAGCAGCAGCAGCAGCAGCAGCAGGCCCAGTATGTTCCCGTCACTCCCATGCAGAGGATTGGCAGCGTGCGGCTCCTGCAGGTGCCCAAAGGGATGGCGACGCTCTCTCGACTCAAGCTTGGCAACGCCATCGTCATACGGACGTCGTCCAAGCCACTGAAGAAGACTGATGTCGCCACCTTCTACGTCCTCATGGCCGGCTCGGCGCAGCTCGCCAACTTCACGCTCAGGTATGTCGTGTTTCGCACTTTGCACGTGTAAAGGTGCAGCCGTCCTCACAGGCCTGTGGAGATGCCGAGGGGCAACCTCCGCTACAGACGGATGAAGCGCAATAGGAAGTGAAAAAACGTGCAGTTCACAGGGTGGCCACCGGGGGATGAGTCCAAAAGGGAGCAAATCCCCATAGACTCCCATGTTAAAATGGCCAACTTCAGTTGTGTGACAACTGTAAGGGGGGCGCATTTTTTTCGAACTCGCTTGTTTTTATTTGATCGTCATTTGAAATGATGCATAATCAAGGGAGTGGTCTCTCCACTGATATCGACTGAGGGCCGAGCCGACCTGGCGCGTACCGCGGACGAGGTGACGGCACCACGAGCCGACCCGCGGCTCCGTGTGTGCGCTGCCTCTTTGCCCGTTTTTGAATGCACCGGGAAACAGGGGGAGTTAGGATTCGCTAAGATGGACACTCGCCCACAATTTGGCACAAAACCACTCCATTGAAACCAACGGGTGACTATCACGGATGCTACATCCATCTTTATATACAGTCTATGGGAGCCACATCAATCGCTCGATGCGTACTCAATTCCGCGGCTCGTACTCCCGCACAAATCTGCCGGCGTCCCTAAGAAATGAGGGAGTATTGGAGGAAATGAGATGGAGGGTGGATTAGGAGCGTTTCTCTGAAAATATCATGGAGGTCGTATCACGGTCTCTTTCCGGGAAGCGGGCTGGATTATTTGAGATAAAGTGGTAAACAGCATGTGTGAGTGAGCACAGCCTGATGACATTAAAGGCTGTTTGAAGAGGACTCATCATCAAGGTTGACATGGATCAGATGAAGAATCTCGCGTGGCCCCTGACTCACAGATATTCTCAGGATCTGTGCTGGTACATGCGATGCACCGCTCTGCTCCGCACACAGAGAGAGAGGGAGAGAGGGAGAGAGGCAGGGATCACAGGTATTACCAGCCCAGGTCAATTTCATTTAAGGCTCTGCTCTCATTTGGAAATGCTGAACATTAGCGTTTGACTCGAGATGAGAGCATTTGTTTTCACAAATCCAAAGCCATTTTATTATCTCCCGAGATATTTGTGACATCTCTGGTAAAAGAGATTGGATTTTATACAGATACTTTTAAAGATGGAGAGAGAAAAGAATAAAACGGCATCCGTACGGGTTTGTCTCTGAAGTGTTTTGGCTCCATGATCCCCGTCCATACTAATATCGCTGAATATGCATGTGACACCACTACTCGCACTCACTGGGCATGAACGCGTGGGTGTTCAAAGACGGTGCTTGGAAATGAACTAATCTTGCAACACAAGTAAACGGAAAAGTATCTGCACAACAGCGGTTTAACAAAGACACGAGCGTCAGCAGAAATGCTTTTTCATGTTGTGTTTTTCACTGGTTGTCGGGGAAACGTGACTCGTGCGTGACCAATCGGCTAAGGCCAGTAAATGCTCTGCATTTATATAACTCTGTATCAAGTCTTGAAGACCTCTCAAAGCGCTTTACAGCACAGTCACACAAACATTCATACAGTACGTCTGTTTGCAGTACTTACGAGTACATGGGACAATGTGGGGTTGAGTGTCTGGCCCGAGCACACCTCAGCACACAGAGTGGGGGATGGCGGGAATCGAACTTGAATTCTGACAGACACTCTAACCCTCTCAGCCACAGCTGCCCGTCATGACCAAAAAGACCGGCAACTATACATTGTATCAAATAGAGGAAATGCATACAATTCATAGAGGCTTGGCATTTGAGATAACATGCAGATGAAAAATAAAATGAAAAATGAAAAAAGTAATTATAGTATAATGTATCATAATAGAATATTTTATATAATAATAAAAAAGTAGGAAAAAGTTTATCAATCGACGGCAAACATTTTTGAGGGTCATCTACCACCCAGTATGACAACTAAGATTCTTCATCAGGATCATTAAGGTTTTACAGGTTATTAATGTTCCCTATGTCTATTTTTTGTGCAACAGTGTGTTTCATGCACCAGTGAGAGAATTACAATTCTACAATTCACTTCGCAGACATTTTTATCCAAAGTGACGTACAACACAAGCAAAGGTGTGGACAGGAGGAACAGGATATGTCAACAAACTGCTTTAAGTCCGACTGGACACAGGTGCTGACATGCTGCGTCGAGACAGAGCAAGTTTATGTTTTTAATTGGATAAATAGATCAATGTGTATGTCAGCCTAAGCATCAAAGTGTCATCAACACCATCACAGAATCCTTATGAAAAAATCCAGCTCATCTATCTCATCATTAACATGCTGTTGTCATCCACAACATCACAGTCATCAATATCTGTGGGTACCAGCTGGACCAGAAGCCTCGAAAGTGCAGAGGTGTGACCACACGTGGATCAGATCTGTTTCTGTCCGTCCAGACTAAAACGCAGCCCTGGTGTTTTCAAACTGAAACTGCCAACGTCCAAGCGTCTCCATTTCACCAGCTGTGGTCTCTGTGACAGCCTGGTGATGATGTAGCGCTGCATCTGTTCTCAGGGGCGACACATGCTGCTCGCTTTTCTCAAGGTGAGACGATGCAACATCAGAGTGTCACAATAAAACCGCATTTGAATGAAAGGCCTCGAACCCGCTCGCGCACACTTTCATGGTCGTCCGCAGCGAAACATCTTTCACCGTTGCAGAGCAGAGAGACATGTGTCACAGCTTCACTGGAGTCGTCCAGGAAGGATTTCACATTTACAGCAGCTTGAATAGAAACGGACTGTATATTTATGATTGCCACTCTTCCATCTTCTCCCCTTCCTGGCCAGTGAATGATGGGCTGTCAACAGGTGTGGGAATGTGCTTTTCCTGGGCAGATTTAGATCACGAGGAATACATGTCATAAATCTAAAGCGCCGTGGTATTAGTGATGTCGGTGTTTTTTGGTTGGTGCCCAAGAACAAGAAGGAGAACGACGAAAGTCCTGGAAGGCGGCTCATGAAACGACCTCCCAACAATTGTCTCGCTCTGCGCTTGTGGACGGAGACAGTCGGCGGAACACAATCAATGCTTTATGAAAAATAAATAAAACTCGACTTACTCCAGCCTTGACTCGCTCATACATGCTTCAGTGGAAGTGTGCAGGTGAGGTTGCCGTTCCCTTTTTTTCAAGCCGTGCCCGTGTTCATCCGCTCAGACAGTCCTGAGACGCTGCAGCAGCTGAATATTGATCGGTGGGGGACGGACATGCATGGATGCACTTGTCCTCCTCGCCGGATTTTTGAGTCGAGTCAGAAGTAGTTTGTCAGAATTTCTCTTCGGGAGTTTTCTTCTTCTGCTGTGAGAGAGAGAGAGAGAGAGAGAGAGAGAGAGAGAGAGAGAGAGAGAGAGAGGATGAGCTGAAGGTGCAGGATTGAAAGGTTTGACATTCTCTCATTCTCTTGCTCTCTCTTGATCTCAGGCTGAAGTAACGAAGCCAGGAACATAATCCTGATTTCCACTCGTCATTCTGTCACTTTTAATCATCGCCGCTTTAATTCATTTGCTCACAGGTGTTTGATTCAAACATCCAGAAATGTCACCTCGGATTTCTCCTCTGTTCTGTCTCTCTGTCTGTATCTCTCTCTCTCTCTCTCTCTCTCTCTCTCTCTCTCTCTCTCTTTCCTCTCATTAACTTATTTCTCTTTCTCATCTGTTCTTCCTTTCATTTCCTCTCTGTCTCTTGGATGGAAGAAATTCGAGGACATTGACAGGAGGCTTTGTACTGGTGAACTGTTTTATACATGAAGGTCCTAAAGAAATTGCTGTAATGTGCTTTTGTTTTGAAATGCTTCCATTTCCTGTGTGTGTGTGATTATGACATGCTTGATGTTTACATGAGGAAGGCCCAGTTGCGTCCTGTAGCCTCTGTCCACAGCGCCTCCCATCGCTTTCTTAGCCTTCAAAATAAAATAGATTTTTAAACAATGCATTTTTCTGTGTGCATAATGTTAAATTAGTTTCCTAATTTGATAATTAGTGATTGTAAAGTTATGTTGTTTTCACATCCATTTGAGTTTCTTGATAAGGTGTAATTGTTGAAATAAACAATATAGATAATACATAAATGCACAGCCCGTAAGATGTTTTGAATAATTTCATCAAATGGTAACAACAGGTATTGATACAACAAAGGTTGTTGGGCCCCTGGTAACAATGTAACTTCCTCATGTGGCCCCCTGGAACAGTCATGACCCACCTCTGCCTCACATGATAAGCACCTGTACGTCTCCAGTCTGAACTGCTGTGAGTAACAGTCAGTACATTTACATAAACCACTTAATCTGATTACAGCCAGAGTTCGACTGCTCTCCTCAGTCGGGCAATTGCGGTGAGAAAATCGATTCATTGGCCCAAGCACGTCACACCCCAGTACGATAGGAGGCGCTGTATCCATTTCGACTCGTGGTCATAGAGCCTCTTCTGGTTGACCTCTTTACGTCATCAGCAACAACAAACTGAGCAACATTTGTTTTCATCGTGGGTTTAATTCTTGGCCAGTTAGGGGAAGGTTTCCTAAATGTTCCAACTTCCAGCCTCCATGTATTTAACATGTTTGCCCCTTTCCCCAACACAATGGGCCAGCTATCACGTGGCATCAAGGTTAGCTTTAGGCTAACAGAGGCTGCAGAGGTCGGCTCCCGAGGATTTGGTCCAAAAGTTCATGGAACGGACACGAAGTACGCTCGCGACCACCGTTTGCCGCCATGGTTTGCCTTCTTGGTGTCCTTCCGCCGGATTCGGACCTGCTCCAGGATCCCCGGGAAGCCGGCTTGCTATTTCGGACGACAACAGACCAGACTATCGTCTCCCTCCACTTCCGGCTCACGACCCCGGGAAAAAATCTCGAGTCTGCGCCGAACGCAAAAACTAATTCCAATCCAATGGAACGTATACATGCACGATTAATGCGACTATCGAGTGAATAATCTAGGGGTCTTAATCCGACTGTGAGAAACCCGGCTCGCTCCGATTTTAGTCCGACTAAGGTGTATACATGCATCTTAAAAATCCTGTCGTACTCGGGCGAACCCAATAATTTGGTTTTCTCGACTGCCGTGTAGAGCTACTGAGTGACTGTCCTCCAGCTCCGCCTCCTCCAGCTTATTAGCACATTAACAGGCGCTGTGCATCCCCTCTTCAACAGCTGTCTGTGTGCTTTATCACTGTCTGAATGTCCCATTAAGCTTTGCTTAATACTCTCATCAGCATGATAAACCTGTTATTGATGTCTATAGCCGGAGCGGGGGGGGTGGGGGGGGGGGGGGTGGGTGGGGGTGGGGGTGGGGGACGTTCGTACACATTTGAGGTTGATGGAGGAAAAGACGCGGCGCTCCACCTGTCTGCTGCTGCCAAATGAAGCTGTCACACCCGGTGACTGTGTGATAAAGGTCATATTGTACCGTCATCATCTCACCGGCCACGTTAAAGGGCAATTAGATGAGTGTACGCCCCGCCATTATGCCCATGCATTGTTTTTGTCTTTATTTTAAAGGCAGTTCGAATCACCTGCGAGCCACCACCGCTAGTCTTGTCTCCGGGACGTTTTATGCAGCGCCGCTGCGGAGGCGATAAATAAACTTGAACCTCTGTATCAACAGGACGCGGTGCCAGCCAGCGCCTCAACCCGGGGAGCGCCATCACTCATCTGTGTGACAAATAGGACTTTTACATCCTCTGTTAGTGCCGCGCCGCCGCCACCACCGCCTGCCATTTGGCAGGATCGCTGCGCGAGCATCTCCCCAGCTCCCTAAACTGCTCCATAAGTACGATAAGCACGTTGCCGATGGCGGCCCGGTCATCAGACTGGCTAAACGCTGGACGTTTGACTGCATAATTAACGATTGCATCTGTTTCCGGGGTTGAGCGCCGCGGCCCCCTCAGCGCTGCCGTCTCCGAGCCAGAGATGGGAACACAAATTATATCAGGGAAGTAATTACAAACCCTGCGTAGCAGCCGAGGTGATGAAATGGATCTGGGCCACGCTGGAGGATCCAATCTCTCTTATTTGATCTGTTTTATTCACTTATTTAGTCACTGCTTTTGAATCTTGAGTCTCATTGCTTTAAAGGTGCAGTGAGTAACCGTTGGTGACCTCTAGAGGTGAAGCTGCATGTTGTATCCATCACCTCACCCTTCTGAGCATGCAGCAGAGCCTGTGGTTAGACTTCAGCTGTCGTTCAAATGTGTATAGTGCGTCCACTCTGGGCTACTGTAAAAACATGGCGGCCCCCCGCAGAGAGGACCCGCTTATTGAAGGGTAAGGGGGGAAAAATAATGCATGTAGATGATTCTGAATTCATGGAAATGTCTGTAAGTAATTGTTTTCTAATGTATTTTAGAAGGGACAAAAATGAAATCTTACTGCACCTTTAACTTTGCTTTGTTGCTCATCTTTCAAAAAGGTGTAACTTCATTCCACTGATGAATGAATAAGAGAAGGGGTGTGACTGATGAAGGCCAACAGGTCTGCCTTGACTGGCTTTGACAGGGCGTGTCTCTATTTGTGCACTTGTTTGTGTGTGAATGCATGTTGAAGCACATGAGTGTGTGTGTGTAAGTGTGTGTGTGTGTGTGTGTGTGTGTGTGTGAGTGAGTGAATGGGTTGTATGTAGAAAGTGAAACAATACTGCCACTTATGCGGTGCGTGCTCAGAAGTGAGATGGATGGCAGGTGTAGCACCTGAGAGCTGCTGTAGGTGCAGCACCTGAGAGCTGCTGTTCTCACACACTGTCAGCTTCAGTCTCCACAGCCATCCGTCTTCTGTACCCCCCGGCCCCCCCCGGCCCCCCCCTCCCCCCTGCCTGCTGGCTCCTCGGGGCCCCGCTAACCAAGGCCATGGACACTAGTTCTTGTTCCCAACCACTCAGAGGTAAAACGCCTCTTCCAGTCACTGGGGGATCGTTTTTTTCCTCTCTCCTTTGGACTAGTGAAACTAAGAGAGAGCGAAAAGAGGCTTGAAGATAAGTCTCCTTGTTAGTGTCACCTCTTATGAGGTGAGCCACTCGGCTCAATCCACAGAGGTGTTTCATCACAGCAGGACAGGTTATTCGGAGGCCACTACTAGATTAACGGTCCTCCAGGGGTTTTCTCGTTACTGCGTGGAGCACGCCATCATGTTTACCTCATTGATTATGTCGGATTAAAGTTTTCCCCCCAAATTGAAAACAAATCATCGGACAGCACTTAAATAACTCTCCACAGACAGAATCTATTAAACACGGAGAAATGAAATGTTGGGATGGCACAGCGGAGCGGGGGCTCGCTCTTCGTTCCTCTAATCTGGGCTCAGGTGGACGCTTTCTGCGAGTGGGTTTGGTTCAGGTTAAAAATGCCGACTCGGGGGAACTTGGTTAAATGGAGACTTTAAATTGGCCGTACAGGTGTGAATGGTTGTTTGTCAGTGACCTGTCCAGGATACACCACAGGGACCTGCCCTGGGCCCCCTGCGACCCTTAAAGGCTAAGTAGTATTGATGATGGATGATAGTCGTAGATGATGGCTGGGAGACGTCTTTTAAAGGTCCAGTGTGAAAGATTTCGATGAATTCATCTACATTTCTATTGGCAAAAATAGAATAGAGAAGATTTGAAGTAGTATATATTATTTATTATTATGTCATGTCATGTCATCTTCTACCGCTTTTTTCCAGTATTCTGGTTCGCAGGGTATTTCTACCAGTCCACATAGGGCCATTGGGGGTATCAGTGTCAGGGCCAGCGACGCTTATTTATTATTATACATTTATAAAAATAACTTTTTGGTTTTAATGATAACTGATAACGTCTACCATACGCTCTCCTATTATTCTCCTAAATTAAGGGTGAAATTAAGGTTCATCTGCAGCATGTAACTTCACCTCTAATCGCTGTGTAAACACAGTCCTCAGACATGAGTCTTTTCAAAATAAAAGCTTTTATAAAGAATTACACCAAAAACAATAATGTGCTTCCACTTTGTAGATAAGTCATTAAGGTACAGTGTGTGAGATTTTGTTCATTTTTGTCACTTCTTAGAATATTACAAAACAATGACATACTGACATCATCAATTTACAATCACCTAAATGTATTTATTTTTCCCGTTACCCTTAAATGAGCCCATTAATGTATATATACATAAGCAGCGGCTCCTCTTTACGGGGGCCGCCATGTTTTTACAGTAGCCCAGAGTGGACGTACTAAAAATCTTTTGAGTTTTAATGACAACTGAAGTCGACCATAGGTTCTCCTGCATGTTCAGAGAGGTGAGGGCGAGGTGATGGAGGTCATACACACTGCACCCTGAACATGGTGGATTTAAAAAGAATAAAATTATCTTTCCCTCTCTCCCCGCTGACCTGAAGGTAATGGTTGACTATCTATTTTTACCATATGACATTTGAAGACTCAATAACTCCAAATCTGACATTCACCTTTTCATTGAGCCATTA
>JAFBJT010089303.1:12119-64987 GCA_016785325.1 Chascanopsetta lugubris
CACACACACACACACACACATAAACACACACACACACACACACACACACACACAATGGTACTAGGCCACCTCTGCTGTTCAGAGCTGGCATCGCTCGAACTAGTGGAGCCACCGTGGACTCCATGTCTGAGCATTTACACACTGTTGTTGCATTAGACGTATGCACCATGTCACACGACACACCAACACGACACCATTTTAACATACACAGAAAAATACCATTCGAGTTCAAGTCTCATTTTGCAGCTTCTCTCAAAAGTCTGTTCATCTATTTTCATTAAAAAGATGCCGAATGCACCTTTAATTTACTTGTGTCAGGCAACCAACACAGTTCTCACATGCAAGTTCTCAACTTTTCATTCTCCAAGCTCTTTAAGCAGTTCATCAAGAAAACATGTGGGCTTTTATTTTGAAGGCCACTTCCTGAGGAGGATTGAATGACACCGCGCAACTTTCGTTTCATTTGAATATGATGATACGAAGATGCAATTATCAAACGAGTGCATTGTTTTCAGTCACAACATCGCGCCAATCGGCAAACTGCTCGTTAATGAACACTCCCTCCATTTCACTGAACCTCATGTGGTCATATTCCAGGTGATGGTGTCCCGAGTGGCCCGGGTGTGTAAGTCGGACCTGGGCGGCTCTCAGCGTGTCCTGGAGAAACAGTGGACCACTTTTCTCAAGGCGCGTTTAAACTGCTCCGTCCCGGGAGACTCTCACTTCTACTTCAACCTCTTGCACGCCACCAGCGACATCATCCACATGCAGGGCCGGGACGTCATCCTCGGCCTCTTCTCCACGCCACCCAACAGGTGCGGGAGACTCGTGTGACATCAACACAACGCGCTCACAAACGGCCTTTAACTGGGTTTGTCTCCCCCCCGTCTCCCCTCAGCATCCCCGGCTCTGCCGTGTGTGTGTTTGACATGCAGCAGTTGGCTCACGCCTTCGAGGGACGCTTTAAGGAGCAGAAATCCCCAGAGTCTATTTGGACGCCTGTCCCGGACGAGGCGGTGCCCAAACCCAGGTATTGTCATGCAAAGTGCAGGACTTCGGCAGAGGCAGAGAGACACACGTATCGTCCACTTAGTGCCCTGCTCCGAGCTCCCACTGCCAATCACCCCGCCACTTCGCCGCTATTCAGCAAATATTCGAATACAGTCGCCAGCTCTTCCTCCGCCTCCTCTGTCTCTCTCCTATCTAGCTCTCTTAAGCCCACTCTTTCTCTCTTTGTGTGCGCGTGTGTGTGTGTGTGTGTGTGTGTGTGTGTGTGTGTGCGTGTGTGCAGACCAGGAGGATGTGCAGTGGAGGGATCCAGATTTAGCTCGTCCACCACGCTCCCAGACGAGGTGCTGAACTTCGTGAAGACCCACCCACTGATGGACGAGACCGTGTCACTGCTGGGACACAGACCCTGGGTGGTCAAGACCATGGGACGGTATCTGCACACGATGACTCGGCCCATTTCACTTCATGGTATTTATAGCGTGAAACGCACTTCATCGACCGACTCGTATCGATCTGCGTGGTTCAGGTACCAGCTGACGACCATGGTGGTGGACACGGAGGCGGGTCCCCATAAGAACCGCACCGTCCTGTTCCTGGGCTCCACCAGAGGAACCGTCCTCAAGTTCCTGATGATTCCCACCGGAGACTCGGTGTCCCACACCAGTGTGTTTCTGGAGGAGGTGGAGGGATTCAACCCAGACAAGTGAGCAGGCCCATACCTGTCTAAAGATCTATGTAATGTCCATGGACAGTTTGTTTACTACAGGTGCTTTTGGGATGCAATATAGACTTAAGGTCTTAACATCTTGGTACTTATTTGGGTACTTTTTGTGACATACCTCAACAAATATCCTCACTTCACCTCCATAATGCATTTTTGAAAGTGATCAATAACAAGAGTGGAATCTATTGATCCAGTCAGAGCAGGCAGGCATCATCAGGCCCCGCCTCTTAATGCCCACAGGCCACTCTCCCCTTGTCAATACTAAACAATAATATGACAATGCATTTTAATAGCATTATCTGCCCTGTGCATTATTTATATGACAAGATCTATTTTTTTTCTTTCAATGAGCAAAAAAATGCTAATAGTGGAACTGAGTGTTGGAGTAAGGAGTGGGCTCAACTCCTCCCCCTCTGTGCGCAGGTGTGGAGAGGACTCCCCTCAGGCCCGGCAGCTCTTGTCCCTGTCGTTGGACCGGAGCAGTCACACTCTGCTGCTGGCCTTCCCCGCCTGTCTGGTACGAGTGCCCACGTCTCGCTGCCACCTGCACTCCCGCTGCATGAAGTGAGTGACTGTCTTTATCTTTTACAGTGTTTTCCACGCATTCCCTCAGTGTATCTGATCACGAGGTCCCAAATACACAGCACAAAGACATCTGAGTCTGTGTCCATATATGGTCAAAGAGTTCAGGTTTAATGGTTGACTCTACTTTCCTGTCCAGTTCACGCTTTAGATAGACAATATCATGAATGCTGGTGTGTGTGTGTGTGTGTGTGTGTGTGTGTGTGTGTGTGTGTAGGAGCTGTTTGGCTTCCCGGGATCCTTACTGTGGGTGGACAAGAGGCAGCACCTGTTCCTTCTTGAGACCAGGCACGAGGTGATACACACACACACACACACACACACACACACACACACACACACACAGTATATTATTGAGGACACTCATTGACATAATGCATTCCCTAGCCCCTTACCCTAACCTTAACCATCCCAACTAATTGCCTAACCTTAACCCTAATCTTAACCCTAATCCTAAAGTCATGTCTTAACCCCCAAACAGTTCAAGTATACAAATATACAAGTACAAGAACACACACACACACACACACACACACACACACACACACACACACACACACACACACACACACACACACACACACACACACACACACACTCACACACACTCATACACACACACACAGCCCTGTCTCCACCCATCCTTGGGCCCTGACACTGAGGTGCACGTGAATGGGAGGTGTGATAGAGTAATGCTATAATATTCACAAACTGTGCGTGAATGGGTGAGAGTGAAACGTGGTGTAAAGAGCCATGAGTGAGTGAGTGAGTGAGTGGTTGTTGAGAAGTGCAAAGTGCTGCATAAATGCAGCCTATTTAACACTTAGTGTAACCAAAGTCACACTCGAGCTGCCTGTGCTCAACACTCTGCTCAGGAGACGTCTTCATCACTTTGACAAACTTAGCAGGGCTGGTCAAGTGATGCACTTCACGTTCATTATAGTGGAGGGGAGGGGGGGAGGGGGGAGGGGAGGAGGGGGAGGAGGGGGGAGGGGAGGGGGAGAGGGGGGGGTGAAAGGGGGGGGGGGGGGGGGGGGGGGGGGGGGGGGGGGCGTGTCTGAACACAGCACTGTTTACCACATGAGGATGATGGGTGGCAGTCATTTGCAGTAAATGGCGTTGCAGTGTAGAATTTAATGTTTACACCGAGACTTGATGTGCTGCACAGACTATCCGCAGACTTTTCAGAATTTTCAAGCACTGTATAAATGCAGTGTTTGATTTCGCGACATCTAGTGGTGAATGATTTTATACTCGTTAAAGCCCCGATAAGAATGAGAATAATACCACCTAAATCTCACACACTGGACCTTTAAAAGTACTTCATCAGCACTCAGTTCTTTACTGGAGTCATCCGACATGAAGTAATTGCCTTTAGATATACTCAGGTTTTGCCTTTTTTCCTAATGTAAACAGTCTACATCATTGTGACCTCTGAATACTGCAGTGGAGGAGCAGAGGGTGGGGCGTCCACTTATCAGAATGTTGGTGGTTCGATACCACTCTCCATCACCACTTCATGCCACAAGCCAGAGTGTCACTGTGTTATGGACAAATGGCTAGAAGACAAAAAGCCTGCTCTAGGACAGAAGTAACATTCCTGTGCTTTAACTGCATTTATCAGCAGTAATCACTTAATGCACCACCATGTCCAGTTATATAGAATAGTATTAAACCATCGATGCTTTATTTATTAATGTCCCCTAATGTAATTCTGATCTGCACTGTCAGCATTTGTGCCAGTGAGACCATGAAACCATGACGCAACCACTGAACCCACAGCAACTTCCTGCCTCATTGTTTGTTTATATGCTAAATTGCTAAAAACAGTAGCTTTATTAAATTGATAATGAACTATATAAATGGTCCGAGTGCATTATTTTGCATTAAAGGTCCAGTATGTGAGATTTATGTGAAATTATGCCCCGTCGCTTTTAGCATACATTTAGTAGAAAATAATTATGATAATCACGTCAATGCTCTAATTATTGTTTCCATTACTCCAGAGCTCTTTACAATTACATCAAGAACACAACCTTTCGATGGAGGCCGACATTTTCCTTCAGTAAACCCTAACCCTAACCCCACACACTGCACCTTCAAAACAAAAACTTTTTTTCTCCTAAAATCGATAAGATAGATAAGCGTGTATGAGCTGAATCTATCTTTTGTCTTCTACACTGCTGAATCATTATTTATGACTAGCGTTTAGGACTATCATTAGTGGACCTCTGACCTCTGACCCAAATACAAATACTTGTCAAGATGTGCTCTGTAGATTTCAAACATAATTGGAATTTGATTTATAAGCTTATCAAACCACTTCCAGTATCGGTGTCAAATGTAAACATAAACGCTTCATCCTAATTTTAGGATCTCTATCTTCACATCCATCACCGCTCCACTCACTCTGCCTGTGCAGCCGACCCTGACCTCTGACCCCTGAACCACAATCAGGCAAAAGCAGCAAATCAATCACGGGATGTACCTCGGGATCAATATGGTTTCGCATTACACTGCATGACTCATCAATACGTGTCATATCAGAACAATTGATTAGGTGCCGACAAATCTCCTCAGTTGTGTACACAGGGAAAACTGAGCATGTTCTCACAAGGAGATCAATGTTTACACTCTGAGTGGATCTACAGCTCCTCACTGAGCTGCTTCCTGCTGTTTGTGCATGTAGAGGATCATTAAGGTGTGTGTTGTGTTGAACTCTGTGTGTGTGTGTGTGTGTGTGTGTGTGTGTGTGTGTGTTGTGTTATGGCTACAGGCTGCCGTTCCAGCAAGATGTGGACTATGGAAACACCACCTCCCACCTAGGAGACTGTGACGGTAGGTTGCAGCACTAAGTCATGGGTGCTTCTGGCCGAGCACAGTGGACTGAGGGGAGGCTCCCCCTAGTGGCGCTGCCCGTCATTGCTACTTGTCACTGAACATTCTGTCCTGAAAACAATCTCATATGACAGAAATGAGAGAATATACGGGACACTGTCTGACACTGAACTCCTTATTCAAATGATCCGAGCTGTAACGTGATTAACTCAGATCCCACTCGACCTGTGTGAGAGTTGTGGGGTGTCACTGACAAAGCTGGACTCATGTGGGAGTGGAACCGGGATTTGGGTTTCAGCAGGTTAAAGCGGCCCCCGCCTGTGTGTGACGCTTTAATTAGACAGGATGTGAAGGAAGAGGTGTAACTGCGAGAGGATGCAAAACAACTCTACCCTGCTCATCTCTCTGCCTGCGCCCCGAGCCTTTGTTCTGCGAGGAGGGCAGTGACCAGGGGGAGGCTGGAAACAGCTGAGCAGGAAAATACTAGTGTCACTTCTCAGATGTCAGCGCTCACTCTCAAACCCACAAAGTCAGTGGAAACCAAAGTAAGAGTTGTTTCCTCTCCGGTGGATTCTCTGCTCCGCCTGCATTAGTCTAACTTTAAAGTCATGGAATCCATTTAGTCAAAAAAAGAGCAGCTGGCACATTCCCGAGCTAAGCATCGGTGCGAGGCTCCTAGATTCTATCAACAGCTCCGGGAGGGGAGCGGTGATGCCGTGCTGCAGACGCCACCGACTCAGGAGGTGAAGACGCAGCTTCACCGGACTCCGAGCCAGAGACAGACATGTGCTGCTGCGTGTGCAGATGGCAGTGATTAGAGGCGGGTGGAAACACTGAGGTAATGGTATGAAGAGGAGGGGAGGAGGAGAGGAGAGGAGAGGAGAGGAGAGGAGGGAAGGGGAGGGGAGGGGAGAGGAGAGGGAGGTCTGAGCCATGTTGATGACAAGTGCAGGCCTCACTGAGCCGGGAGCCTGTGGAGCCTCAAGGCCTGACTGGAGAGAAGCTATGAAAATAATGATAGGAAATAGTGTGCTACATAATGTTCACTAATTATGAGACGAGTTGATTTAGCGGGAAACCGCAAAGTATCAGGATGCAGTATTTGCCCACGTAATCACAGTAATGATATCAATTGTCAGTGTTGCCCCGAGGACGCACGCTGAGAAGATTGTGTCTCTTCATCCGCAGGAATTCTGCAGCAGAGTCTCCTGATCGAGCCCGAGAGCCTCGTCTCCCTCAACCTGCTGGTGGCATCCGCAGTCTCCGCCTTCACCATCGGGGCGGCGCTCTCTGGCCTCGCCGTGTGCTGGATCATGGCCCACAAGCCTGCCAACCGTCGCCACGGCAACGCCTCCCAGTCCTCCATCCAGCGGCGCGAGAGAAGCCTGCTCAGCAACGCCGGCGGAATGGGGGGCTCGGTGCTGAGCGTGACGCGGCAGGGCGGCGGGGAGCGCCCCTGCACTCAGGGCGGGGAAACCCTCTTCGTCATGCCCAACGGCTGGGTGAAGTCGGGGGAGCTGGACCCCGGGTTCCTCCCCACGCCGGAGCACACGCCCCAGCAGAAGCGCAGAGGCCTGCGGCTCTCTGACTCCAACTCTGGAGGGTGGGACACCAGCCAGACGTACCTGGGCGGCGGCTCGGTGGGCCTGGGCTCACCCTGCCGCATGCCCCCCTCCGTCTACCTGACCACCAGACTGTTTCAGCAGGGGGGCGGCGGCAGACACGGCGGCGAGGGCAGAGGGAACGACACGCCCCGCCAGCACTACGTCTGCCTGAGCAAGCAAGAGAAGGGCGGCAAGGGGACGCCCAAGGCGCCGCTCCGGAAGTCGGCCGGGGAGTACGTTTACCCCATGACCCCCCAGGACTCGCCCGAGCGTCGGAGGGTGGTCTCGGCGCCCAGCGCCCCCATGGAGTACAACGACCCGCTGCCTCTGCGCTGGCCGGCCCAGGAGGGCTACATCCTCAGCAGCCACGGCATGGTGCCCGTCCCCCTGCCTCCGCCCTCCATGCCGGCGCCCAGCGGGCAGACGTACATGTCCCAGCAGCACGCGGGCGGGCTGAGCCGGGCCCTGCTGAGAGGGGCTTTGGAGCGGGGGGAGCTGGGCGAGCTGGTGGACCTCAGCCACCTGATGAGCAAGAAGAACTGTGGGGACAGGACTCAGACCGGCCAGTGACTGCTGAGCAAGTGAAGGGGGACGGCGTTCCATGTCGGGGGGAATTTGATTTTTTTCCCCCCTCCCCTGTTCCTCTCTCTCTCTCTCTCCTCTCTCCTCCCTCCCCTCTCCCTCCTCTCCATCTTTATTTTCACTGTCACTCGGCCCCACTCGTCCTCCTCCGTCACCCGCCCACTCCACCCCGCTCCCTCTCCTCACCACTGGCTGCTGGGTCTGCCACTCACAGCCCGGCTAACACTAATTGGTCAGATGGACTGAGGTTGTTGCTGTGTCTGCATTGCAGAGTTGCCTCTCCCTCTGCCGCTACTCAGCAGCAGCAGAGAGAGAGAGGGAGGAGAGAGAGGGAGGGAGAGAGGGAGAGAGAGAGAGAGAGAGGGAGAGAGGGAGAGAGCAGACAGGATGTGGACAGAGCTGTCCTCTCCATGCACACTGAGATGCCACCGCAGAAGTTTTTCTCTGTTGGACAACACCGAGGACACGGCCTCACGTCTGCTGTACCTGTTGTTACCGTGCCAACAAGGCGCTTGAGGTGAAACAGCAGATTTCAATGGATTCCTGGAGCTCTATAGTCGACTCATCAGACAAAAAACGTCGCACAAACTGTAAACACAAACCTAATGGACGATGAAGCAATTCCACACACACACACACACACACACACACACACACACACACACACACACACCTGCGACGTATAGGATGGTGTTTAGTATTCCGTGTGTGCCGGAGGGGAGATGTGAGCGCCAAACGCCTCTAACCCGTCTCGTGGGGCTCGGCGACCATAACTCAACTTCAGTGGAGAGCAGAGAGCAGGACTGTGATGTCAGCACTTTTTCTGCCAGCGGCACGCTCTGTGTAAATGACGGCGCCTCAGCCGCCCATCGCTCTGTTTGTTTGCCTCCCTCTGCTCCACACACTCTTTAATGACTCATGGTTCCACCAGGACGTCCGCGGAGGTCGAGTGGACAAACGCAGAGAGGGAGAGAATATATTCTCACGCTGTCCTTCACTGTCACCTGAAGGGGTTTCCACACATTTACACAGCAGCCATTAACGCTGCATTAACAGAATACGCTCCACTTTTATTGGACGGAATGTTTCTGGGGCCCACGGCCGGGCCCAAGGTCCCCCCCCCCCCCCCCCCCCCCCCCCCCCCCCCCCCAACCGCCACACACCCAGACGTGATATGGAATAAAGTGACAGTTACAGTGGCCGTGATTGAAACCTCTGGCTTAACTCACAGCCAATACGGGGTAATGGAAATGTTCCCAGCAGGCAAATGGGACCATATATATTCAGCACATCAAAGTGTCTGGTGGCACAAAATGGTCTGCGTTTAGATCAACACGAGAGCAAGAGGGGCGAGGTGAGGGGGGGGGGGGTGGCGAGATGCTGGGGGGTCGTAAAAAAAAAGAGACAAGATGGAGAAGAGAGAAAATGCGGCTTGATGAAATGAGGTGCAACAAGCGTAGGAGGTAATGAGAGTGTTTGTGTTTGTGAAACTGCACTTTCAGGCCCTGCAGGCGTCAGTGAGCAGCAATATGTGGTTTATGTGTACATAGTTAAACTCTGAATTTAGATCACGTGACCATATTAGACAAATAATGCGTCCAAAAGGAATTAGCTTGCGAACATTTGCCATGTCATGATATGAACTATAAATATAAGAACCTGCTCCCCTGTAAATGTCACATCCACCTGCTCAACTGAGACACTGACGATGACCAGTGTCTGTCTTTTCTACATCAAACCCAAATGGACTGAATGACGATTTCCCGATGCCTGATTCCTGAAGCAAAAACGAAAACAAACGGAGGAGAGAGACATGTTTCAAAGTGCCATGAAGAGTCGACGGAGGAGAGCCTGACTCCACTGCAGTAAACTGAACATGTGATACGTTTGCCTTCGACCACACGCTGAATGTTCCATTCCTTCATCTTCCACGTCGGCTTGTACTGTTGTAATCGTTTCTGTTCTGCAGATCCAGACGCCGCCAGCAGGGGACGAGGGTCTGTTTACACACAGCTGTGACACAAGCAGTCAAACTAACCAGCTGCAAATATGTACGAATAGACTCAAATAAGAATTCTGCCCCAAACGATGATTTTATGTATTTCAATTACATTTTTTATCAGTATACAAGCTCACACATTTGAAGGTTCAATGTTTTAGTGGCAACTAGTGGTGAGGTTAGTAACTGCAGCCGAATTAAGGAGGACGTGTAACGGCCGTCAGATTAAAGGCTCCAGAAGAAACATGGCTGCCTCCATGGAGGAGGAGCCTCTCCGTTCAGCTACAAGCTACTTTTCAGTTATTAATTCTTAAGTGCTAATCAACACATGATTGTGCCCCAGATCCCACACACTGCACCTTTAATAAATAATTATCTCATGTTTAAAACAAGACCCTGTTTGAATGAAATAAAGCAAGTTATTCAATTTATTCCCTTGCTCACTTCAATATGTCATAGGAATTATACTAAAGGTGCAGTGTGTATGATTTTATGGTATCTAGTGGTGAAGTTGCTGATGAATGTTAATACAAAGGGCTCATTCTAGGTTATAAAGACAGTCATTCATATTCATACTCATTTCTGGATTTCTCTTTACAATGCATTGACATGTCCGTTTAATTTAATTTTTCAATAATAAGTAGATTGAATATGTAGTTGAAATACAAAAAGTCACTTGCATTTTTGAATGTACACAGCCATGATGACTTGAACAGCTCGTAGTCAGTAACAGCTGATGTGTGATGATGATTGTAGTTCAAGAAACAAACAAACCCTGGGATCCACTGCTGCAGAGCTGTGAGGAAACACTGTATCTCTCTTTTCTTTCTGTGCTCATGTGACTCTTATGTTGTCTGTCATTGCACTGACTGCCACACTGGAGGAGCTTGAAACTACTTCTCAGCATCCTGACTGAGCGAATGCATCCGTCCTTTTGTGTTGATTGTCATTGGTAACTGTGCCGTAATAAGGAAAAGCACATTGTTCTGCGTTCAGATGAGGAGGTGTCCTGTATCATTTGTGAATAGTGTAAATAGTCATGCTGATGGTACTATAGTGTCATGGGGTGTGTATTTGGGGAGGGGGAGGGGGGAGGGGGGGTGCTCTGAGGCAGGACTGTGTTTAAAGTGTGACTTTCTCTTGATTCAGTGACGATGCTGTGAATAAGATGTATGTACAGTATTTACGTGACTTTGGCTGAGCTCAGCTGTTTCCCTCCCGTTGTTATAGCGTATAGAGTCGCAGGTCTGATCTCAGCCTGAACTGAGCCATCTCTCTCATTTGACTGGTGCCTGCTGAGTATTTCCTTTATTCTTTTCTCTATTTTTTTATTTTTGTGCAGTTGCTAAGATACTGCTGTAATAATAACCACCAACCTTTGGAGTACTGCTATTAAATGACATTATATAATTGACTGCTAATGTTGTTGCGTGTGGTCCAGAACAGACTCATTGAAATAAATGCATAACAACACACACACACACACACACACACACACACACACAAACACAAGATCTTAATTACCAAGCCCCCCCCCCCCACACACACACACACACACATACTGTGCAGCTCCACAGCAAATGTCATGAAAATGAAAAATACCTCTCATCAGAAGAAGCTTTTTACTTTTCTCACCACTAGAGGGAGCTGGACACTGGCCCTCTCTCATCTGGTCTCTGTGAGGTAAGTGGCAGGCAGGAGCTCCCATGGGGGCCAGTGCATTGACCGGACATCGTCGGTCTGTGCAGCAGAGCTTGAGACAGTCTGCTGGTCTCAGACAGACGTCTGCAGCCGGGATGAGGACAGACCTCATTCTCTGCTCTGAAGCGATGATGGAAACACCAGGGAGACGGAGACGAGGTGAAGTTCTGAGTGAAAACTGAAATCTAAATCAAGTATAGTTGAATGGGATTATCCCCTAACCATGTAGAACAGATTATGATAACAATAAGGTAAACCTGACCTTTATGGAACCACACAGCTCCAGTTACTACCAGCAGCTCCAGCATGAAGGCTATGCTTGATTGACAGTGATGTGTGAGACCCTCCCCCCCAGTGGACACATTAGAAATTGCAGCTACTTTGAATTGAAAATTTGCATTTAATGTCTTAATGTCTTAATGACTTAACCCAGATTGAACCCCGTTTTGGCACGCCGGCCATATGTTTGACATATCTGCGCTACAGGAACTTGCTTTTGTCGACTTCAGGGGAAACTTCCCCTTCGTGTGAGTGAGGCCCCCACACCACCACCACATCTCTAAACCAGCACATCCGGCAACATGAGACTAAGTCAGCTGAAACCACAACCAACATTTTCCAATTTAAATTGAGAACAGTCTGAAATGTGTATTTGAACCATGGGGACTTTAAGAATAATGCTTTACAATCAGAAATAAGCATGAAATAAGCAGAAAGGGGAAGTACTATTTGAAAACCCAACTGATTCTGAGGAACTCAAATCAATTATTCTCTCTACAACAGGTGACGACTCTGTTTCTTGGCTTATCGTTTCAAAGTGCTGCTGATGAGCCAGATACGATTATTCATGAAACACCGTATCTATAATCTAACAAGACGACCCGTTGTCCACATTTAAAGTAGATGGTAGATTGATCAACTGATTTTCCCCACAAACACGTCAAAGACAGAAATGACAAACAAATCCTCATAATAAATATAGTATTCTCTAAAGCTCAGATGTCCTTTGTCAGTTGTCCTGATAAAGTTCTGCAGACTCCCACAATGCATCTCTTCACTGATACAGGCCTGAAATGAGGTCTGCAGTTAACACAAGAGCTAACATTCGGTTATTCAACATGAAACACGTCAGTGATTCACTCACTGGTGAATGGTTGATGTTTTTTTGATGCTTGGAAAAAAAAAACCCAGTAACAAATAGACTCCTGTCTCTTTCGTGTACAGACGTCACGTTGCTCTGTTGTGTGGGTGTGTGGTTCAGTGGTGATCTGTTTGATGAGGTCATGTGCCCAACAATCATATTTACATTCCAGAAATCATCAAAGTGCCGTCCCTTTGACATGATCTTAGACTTTCGTCCGCTGCACAGCTAAATACGAAATGATCCACAATCCAGAGCAAACGTCTCACCGAGGGGAAACGATGCCATAAGAAGACCAACAACACTATGATGTAACTTCAACACTTTCTATACACTTTTCTATATGTAGTTATGGTGATGGCTGAGAGCTCTGCACTGAACGTGATTACAGACGTAATTCCTTATGGAAGAGTCATTTTAAGAAGGTCAGCAGCGGCACTGACTCATCTTGAAGGAGTGAATCTTCCATATCTCTCCTGATTCACAGAACGGTTCATTGGACCTTCCAGAGTCTCCAGTCCAAACCCTGGCGACCTCATCAGAAGCGCTCGCGCTTGATCTTGCTCCCGCTGACATCCGAGTAAAAGCGTTTCAATAAGAAATAGTAGCTGATGGAGTCGAAGCAGCAGTTAGTGGCGGCGATCCACTCTGACACCAGTAAGTACACGTGTGCCGGTATGTGCAGAAGCTGCCAGTTTGCAGGCGGAGTGTAGAGGTAGTTGACGAGGAAGCCGATGTGGATGGGCGTGTAGCAGACAATGAACACGATCATGTTGGCCATCACCATGCCGACGATGCTTTTCTTCTCCTCTGACTGGTCGCCGGCCCTCCGCAGAGTCCGGATGATCTGACTGGAACAAAAGAGGATGATGAGCAGCGGAGCGAGGAAGCCGAGCAGAACCAGGATCAGGATGAACTCTAAATGAAGCGAGCGGTCTTTGCGCCGCTCGTAGCACGTCCACAGATTCTCGGGGTAGTTCTCTTTTCTGAAAAACGCACAGATGGAAACCAGAAGAGCCCAGAGAACCAAGCACACGGCCACGGCCGCCTCCTTCTTCCTCCTCCACAGCCGGGTCCGCAGGGGGAACCTCACCACCAGGTAACGCTGGATGCTGATGGCGGTGGTGGTCATGATGCTGGCGTACATGTTGATGAAGTGCACGAACATGAGGAAGGTGCAGAGGGGGGTCTTGGACAGGCAGAAGAAGGCGTCGGCGATCCTGAAGGGGAGGAAGAGGACAAGGGCGGAGTCGGCGATAGCCAGGTTGAACATGTAGATGTGGACGTCCGTCCAGGAACGGCGCTTAGCGAAGAAGGCGCGCAGAGCCGCCACGTTGACAACGAGACCCAGGAGGAAGAGAGGCGTGTAGCTCAGACCCTGGAGGATTTCCACATTGCAGGTGGTGTTGGTGAAGTTGGAGCTCATGTTTAGAAATCTGTCACATGTAGAGACGGAGGAGCGTCAACACAATGGTCTATATATATATATACATATATATATGGTCGCTCCTTTCACTCATTCACATTCAGTCATGCAGTCAGAGCTGGTTTTTGTCAAAGGCAATATAGGCGGTTGCCTAGGGCGCCACCTGCTGGAGGGGAGTGCTACTGCAAGCCCTCAATAAACAAAAAAAATACTCTTAAAACAATGGTTAGTAGAAAATAGATAATAATCGTAATTTGCATTGCTGTTGTTATTCTATGTTATGAGAGAAACAGCTGTGATCATCCTCAAAGCTGTCGACCCCAGACTCGATCAGAACCGTCGACACAAACTCGGTTTAAGCGATGAATTGAACCGTGATGATTTCACACAGCTCAACAGGAATTCTGTTCACATATACTGTTGCACTTCCAAAACCTCACTGACAAAAATGGGTGGAGTGCCCCTTTAGTTCTAGAGTAAGAGATGCAATCTCACTTCCCGCTTGTGATTTAGGTTGCTGGTTAGATTCATGATTAGGTCAGAGTTTTAAATTCAAGTAATGCTTAGAATAAGCTTTCACCCCTGATCCCCTGTTCTTTTTGTTTTTTTGTTTATTCTTATTTGTTTGTTTGTTTGTGAGCAAGGATGCGGTGTGTGTCAGGGAAGAACACATTACATTTATGTGCTGATCCAGGTATTTTAACTTTTCATCTTCAACAGTAGGATATAGGATTTTTATGTAGCTTTTTACTTATTGTTCTGTAATGAGCTCAGTTAGGTAAAAGGACAAATGTGTTTATTATTTTCATGTCACAGTAACTGGAGTTTTCTTTTTAATATTCATCATTTTGTTTAACGCCTCAGCAGAGCAGCCGTGGAATGCCTCAGCTACTCATTGCACATATCACAATAAATCATGTCATAACTCTCGAAGTCAAGCATCTGAGTCTTAGTCTTATAGATTGTTGTTCGTATGGAGCAGGTTGACGTCAGTCAGACACACGGTTATAAAAAACATTAACAAACAAAGGGACTCTGCAAAAAGTCCCATTTCCTAAAAACACACTACAGACATGATACCAGAAAGCAGGACAAACCTCCCGATGCTGGTTTAAAATGAACAAATGAAAAAACGTAAACTCACCGAGTGAACAGAACTCCTCAACTTGAACTTTACTGCAGACACTTTGAAAGTAGCTGTGCCAGCAACACGAGGTCTCCTCAGAAACCAGAAATGTTGCCAACGTTCGTCACGTTTACACAACTTCCGCTTTCACTCATTCTCAGTAAACATAAGTGTAATACGGGGGAAGACGCTTGTCATCGTCAATTACTTAACCAGGAATGTGGTTCACGGGGTAGTTCTACGATCCGAGTGGGATTCGAACCAGTGACCTTTGCTTTCAAAGGAGACTGCCCTCCCCACTGAGTCACTGCTGCCCTGGGAAGACAATTGCATATATGCAAATGAGACACGAACACGTGAGATGACACAAACAGGCTGTGATGCACCACATCGCATCTGTGTCATGTTTCTCTTTATTTAGTCAGGGTTGTTGAATTTGCATTTTTGTAAATAACAAAAAAAATCTCCGTGTGAAGTAGGAAGAGAAACAAGGTCTCACACACACACACACACACACACACGAGGTGAAGGCCCATGGTCAACAGATAGCTGCGAGCCAGGTAAAGGAAATCAAAAGATGTCCGTGTGCATTGTGTTTCATTGCATTGCGGTCAAATAAAGAGAAAATGGGTCAAAGACAGAGTTTTGTTGCGTGGGATAAAAGGAGGAATTCTAGCGAAACACAACATGAAGGTGCTTCATGAGGCTCCGCTCGGAAAATGTGTGTCAGTGTGTCAAGGTGCCGACTTGGAAAATGGTTGTCTCGCACAATATTTTCCATTGTGGTGCATCAACCAAGGAACGAGAAATAGTCGGTGATTTGGTCCGAGCTCGGCAACAAGTGACAGGCAGAGTGGAACGGCCCAGAGGCCCGAAGGTCTAAACCGCCGTTTGTGAAAGGACCTTTGTAAATAAAGGTCTGGATTCAATAAGACACACATAAGTGGAACAGTGAGAAATGGCGGAGACATCTGCAGCCCTGCATGTCTCTACCTTCATGCCTACGACCGACCTGCTCTGAAGCCCTGAGATGTTTTGTCAACATGTCCAGAGTCTTTCTGTTCACGCACACAGAGGAGGGCTGAGGGAGCTGGACTCAGGCCCAAACACATGCACATCAGAAGGAAGGAAGGGAGGGAGGGAGGGGGGAGGGAGGAAGGACGGAATGAAGGAAGGAAGGAAGGGGGAAGGGAGGGACGGACAGACAGATAGACAGGTAGATAGAGAGATACATGGATGGATAGATAGATAGACAGATAGATAGTGTGTGTGTGTGTGTGTGTGTGGGGGGGGTGTTGGTGTGCATGTGTGTGTATTGTTTTGTTTTGTTTACACTGGCTGTAACCATGTCTTACAGTAACTAGGAGCGTGTTTGTCTTGTGGGGTCTGAATCACTTGTTGATGTGCATTCATTGTGCTGACTCAGCATCTGACACAAATCCTGAATCTGGCTGAGCGTTACTGCAGAACGAAGCGTGGTGACGGCTCATTTGATTCTGCTGATGACTGACATGTCTCGTATGTACATACATCAGCAGGAGAGGACGTGAGGATGAACAAGGATTGTCGCTGGATGAAAGTGTAATCACAAACCTCAGCCATATTTTGACGGGAGAGCAGATGAATCATTGTCTGCTCTGTAATGGTTTGGCAGCATAGAAGCAAACACTGCAGCACACTGTGATGTTGTAATGATGGAGGAAGGTGCTCTGAGTTTACAGCGCACAGGCCCTTGACTTGAGGTCACGGTTGCAAAACAAATAACAGAAACATTGAAAGAAGATTATCAGACTGTGGCTCCTGGCAACACAGAGGCACACAGCTCCCACTGTATCACCAAGATTCCATGTTTCAGACAGAGGGAGAGTTTTGTCTAAGAGGAATTAATTGATTTAAAAAGGAGAGGCACGTCTGTTTCTGTGATGGAGCACAAAGATACAAAGATCTGCTTTGTGGCTTTAGAGTTTCCAAAGTTTCTTCCCATCAGAGTTCAGTCGGGAATCAAAGAATCATATGATATAAAGAACAAAAAAGTGCCACACATCTGCGAGCGTGTCCGTGTTTTATAAGTGCAGCAACAAAGGTCTAGTGTTTGTTGTTACCAGTGTGAGCAAAAATAGTTTTAAAGGTTCAGTCACAACATCGCCACGGTTCAAGCTTGACACAGAAATCTCATTGGACCTTTTTCCAATAAACAAGCGGGGGTGTCAAACATAGTGCCCGAGGGCTGGAACTGGCCCTCGGGCGCTTACTATGCCAGGACACTGGGCGGAGCCTGTGCCTCTCGTTCATTAAATGTAAGCATTTTCAGAAAGGGAGTGATTTGGAGATGTTGTTGTTTACAGGTCATTATGCTGTGATCTCACTGATCCAGCCCACTTGTGATCAAATTGAGCCGTACGTGGCCCCTGAACTCAAATGAGTTTAATAACCTTGGTTTAAGTGTAAGTCACACTGGCATCTAGTGGTGGGGTTATGTTGCAGCTATAATGTAGCTGACTGACTACACGCCCACAAGCAAGCGCGCGCGCACACACGTATGTCAAGTGTTTGCAAGAATATCAATGAGCCTCAGCTCATGTACAAATGCTACACAAATGCCACTGTTTGATTCGTCCATTCTGGGTTACCATAGAAACACTGTGGAAGAGGGTGTGATGTAATGATATCAAAGGATCATTCTAATGTAAAGCAAGACTGTTTACACTGTAAACAGTCTTGCTGTGTAAACGTTTATGTGTAAACTTTACACATATACTTCAATAATTCCTCATTTAAGACCCTTATGTAATAATGAAACCATGGGGCCCCTAATTCCGACAAACTGTCCCTTTAAACCCAGGACCTCAAAATGCTGATCTAAAGCTTTTATTCAGGCAGCACAGGAAATGGTTTTTCATGGAAAGAGACGGAGAGTGAATATCTGAGGAAGTTTAAAGAGGAAAGAAAAAAAATGGAAACCCAAAAACCTGATCTGGAAAAGACAGAAAAAAAGTTGACGTGCAAAACGGAACAGTTAGAAAATACGGTAGAAAAACAGATGTCAGAGCTCGGAGGTGTCTTTGAATGAAGTTGCCCTTCTACTTGTTGTTTCATGTCGTCTGGTCTATTTTTAGCCGATGCAGTTTGGTTTCAGGAAGGTTTCTGGCATGGCCTTTCTGGAGGAAGGAGTCGGCCCACACCATTAAGTCTGCGGCCTCTGCACTGAACTGTAATGTGGACTATTTACAGCTGGAGGGGCTCGGGGGTGGGGTGGGGTGGGGTGGGTGGGGGGGGCTCGGGGGGGGCCATCATCCCATTAGAGTAAAGGCTGAAGGTTAAGGTGACGCTGCCTGCAGCTCTGCAGACACAGTGGCTTGTGAATTATTTGTAATTAACGCATTAAAGCTTGTTTACTCCGACAAGATCCTCACTCACGTCTGCAGGAGGAGCCCTGAACGACAGGCAGCGGAAATGCCCGGGATTTGATTATGTTTATAAGTAATTACAGCTGGTGTTGTTGCTCTTATTGCGTTCCCATGTTGGAGATCTGATTTTATTAAAAGCTGCTTCAAAGATATTACGGCCTGCAAAATAAATCTAATATCAAACAGGATATGAAGCATTTCAGATGAGGCCTGTTGTTGTCATTAATTGGCTTTCGATCCTTTTAGGCCGACGCTGCGTTCACATGAGACGTTTCCCAGATTGAGCCTCGTTGCAGTTTGTGTTGCTGTGCTTTGTCATCTCACTCTGTCGCTCTCATCTGTTTCTTGACTCATATCTGCCTGTCTGCCTGCACACCCCCCCCTCCTCCCCCCGCCTCGCCTGTCTCTCTCCAACCGCCCTGTTATATCTCTCCTTCCTGCCTCCCTGTGTTCATTCCTGTCTGTCTGGTGCTGTTTGAAAGTGCCCTTTACACGTCAGTGGTGAGGCGGGGTGGTGGGTGGATGAGCACTGGGGAAGGTGGGGGGTTCCATGGCTCTAACTAGGTCAGTGAAGACACACCCCTCTCTCCCCTTGCTGTGCCCCTGCTCTACCGCCCCCTGTATCCCCCCCTCTTCCCCCCGCTCCCCCCCCCTCTTTCCCTGTCCCGTCTGTCCCCCCCCCCCCCCCCGACCTACCCCCCCCCCTCTCCCCCTGCTGGGCCCCCCTCCCACCGCCCCCCCCCCCGCCACTATTACCTCCCGAATCTGGAAAACACATTCGTCGGTAGGTGACAGTGATGCAAGATGCACAATCAGCATATAAGCAAAACACTAAACATTGCAAGTTTGTGCAAAAGTGGGTCAAAAAAAGTTGAATCAGCGGCACCGTATGGATCCAGACCTGAAAATGTCAATGATTTGGGTTTTGTTGTTGTTGTGGGGACAGATTACATCATGATTCCGCCGTTGCATAACATTTCAGGGGGATGTCAATCTGTGATCAGGCACTGTCACATTTGGAGTGACGGTGAAGTGTTGCCATCAGACACTCTGTATGTGTGTAACACATTTTCTCCACACACTCTCACTGATCTGTGTGTGTGTGTGTGTGTGTGTGTGTGTGTGTGTGTGTGTGTGTGTGTGTGTGTGCGCGTGCGTGTGTGTGTGTGTGTGTGTAAGAGATGATAGGAAACAACAACAGCATTCATCCACCATCTCTTAAACCTCATCAAATATTCATCTTAGTATGTGTCCGTTCAGGCTTTTAACAATAAGGACTGAGCCATGAAATATGCATGCTATGGAGCAAACTCCAAGTATTACATAAGCTCCTGCATGCAGTTCTGCAGGCCCAACACTAGATGGCTCTGTTTCTGCTGGCAGTGCTGGGATGAGTCATACAGGCAGTTACATATGAACTGAATACTAAATCAGCCATCCTCAGCCACGCTGGATCCTCAGACGCAATAAGAGGCAAACAAACAATCTGAAGTGTGATATGAGGGTGTGCAGTGATTCACACACATCGAACAGATAAAAGACAAACATGTAAGCCATGAACAAAAGTGATTAATATGCCCTGAAATGAGCTGCAGGGCAAATCACAAACAGGAAAGTCTGCATGCACATGAAGCGATCATGGCAAAAAGCAGCGTCGTGATAATTCATTCCTCCTTCGTTACATCACAGGGAGAGAAACGACACACTCTGCAGTGCGGTGTGTGGAAATGAAAGGGAATCGAGGATGTGATGGACTGAGGGAGGATGAAAAAAAATGGGAGGATGAAAGAAGAGTGAGATAAGGAGCGCATGGGTGTCCAGCATCTATGGATGGCACACTGAATGTAGGTCATCGGGGCAAAGATGGAGGAAGCAAGACATGCGATGTGGAAGCAGCAATAATCACAGTTGTACCATTCTGGGAATAACAATTTTTTTCCACGTCGCCGCCTCATCCTCTGACTGTGGACAGAAAAGTCTCCGTGCGGTCTGCCTCCATGTGCCAGTGTAAAATATACTGTACATCCCAGTGTGGGGGCGTGTGTGTGTGTGTGTGTGTGTGTGTTGTGTGTCCATTCACACTCCCGTGGGTGTAACTGGGTCAGGCTCACATGGCAAAGCACGCTGATTCACCCAGGAGATAAACACAGCCCAGTTGTCATGGCAATTTCCTCTTTACTCTCGCCACATCTCTGCCTGGCACATATTTGTGTTTGCATCACATGTCTGTGACGGTGTGGACAAGGACAAAGGCGGCACGGCGGTGCTTTTCCACACTGTTGCAAACCGTTGGTGTTTAAAGGCCAAACGCTGATGTTTGTGACTATGAGAAGGCGCTGATCTTCTGACGCTTTTGTTTGGAACATCCAATACCTATAGTGTAGTGCTGTGAATGTGTCAGCACCTCCGAGTCCACCCTCTATTCAGCTGCTGCAGGGAGTGGACGCTGGTTTGTGAGGAAACAAAGGAGGAGACATATAGAAGGGTGGAGGAGAGAGAGAGAGAGAGAGAGAGAGAGAGAGAGAGAGAGAGAGAGAGAATGCATTTGTCCGGACACGTTGGCACATACTGTAAAAACCTAAGCACAGGTTTAACTCTGTGAGACTCCTGTTCAAACAGCTCATTCTCGTCAGTGTTTAGAGAAGTTAGCTTGTGATTAGATGGTTGCTATAGTTTGATTCATGTGACTGTTTGAGTTGGGTAAACAGAGAAGCTCCAATCTTCCGCTTGCTCAGGTAGCGAGTCTTCTATTAAATGCCATAAACATTCAAGTTCATTAACAGTAGAATGCTGTAGTTCCACTGTGCCACTACTACAATGACACCCAGCCAGCACGCACCTCTAACATACGGCCCTTCAGTCCCCTGATGAAGCCACCTTAGAAGTATAAGCTCAATGTTTAAAGGTCCAGTGTGTACGATTTAGGTGGACTTATTTCCATTTTCTGTCTCAGAATCGTAGTATGGATAATGACACTGATGTTTAACGGAGAGTAGAATCACCACGGTCGCTATCATAACCATAGAATGAGCCCATTCTATTTACATCAGGGTCAGGTCCTCTCTGTGGGGGCCTCCATGTTGCACCACCAAATGTGTACAGTAGCCCAGAATGAACAAACTATTAAAAACACTATTTCGAGATGTAGTTCAATAACCATTGATTAACTGACAGGTTAGGTGAAGGATACGCAGCTGCAACTTCACCACTAGATATCACAAAATCCTACAAACTGTACCTTTAAAAGTGCAGTTTAGGTGACAGATCTGCTCTTTTACAACATTTGTCCTTTCTTGATTCGACTCAAAACCCTTGTGATGAGCCTGGGATTCAAACGTCTGGTGTCTGGTTCATGTCCTGGCTGGTGCACGCACTCATCCCTGCTCACCAGGGCTCAGAGGGAAAATGCAGAAATCTCTCATGTAAATCAACCAAAAGTGCTTGTGCAGGAGTTTACGTAGGATTACTGGTTAGGGAGCGGGAGTTATCCAAGGAGTTTGATTGAGGACAAACTCTGCTTGGATGTTTTCTCAAGTATCAAGTCAACAGTCAGGTCCACTGCCCTAAATTCAACTCTTCTTGGATTCCACATGACCTGGATGAGGTGGGATCTTCACACACCAGGTTCCACGGCCTTTTATGGCCAGAGGATCCTCGCTTTACTGTCACGCGTTGACCACAGCTGAGGCTCATGTTAAAGGGCGATTATGGAAAAATGAATACTTACAGAAACGATGTGACTTGTGCTGGGAACCCGAAACACCGGGATGTCAAGGTTCTGGCACATGAGGTGAGCAAGGTGATCCCCTTTCTGAAGGACACGTGAGCAGAGGGAGTGCTCATGAGATAAGTCTGTACCTGTAATGACCTGCCATTGAACCCCCGTCCAATTTATTTTGCCGTTATCACATTCCAGAGCACCGTGGTGGATAAAAACGGTGGCTGATAAGGGGAAGTGGGGCGAGGAAGAAGCAGAGGTTCGGAAGCGTCGATAGGCAACGGAGGCTGTGCGATTTTTTTGAGGGCGAAATTTGAAACAATACGGTGAAGGGACGTGGACGTGAGGATGTGAGAAGGATGAGCAGAGCTTGTACTCTGACACACTGACCTAGTGACGTGGCGGAGCTCACGGCTCCAGATTACAGAGCTATGGCTGCAGGGGGAGGAGGGGGAGGAGGGGGAGGAGGGGGAGAGGGAGGGAGGGAGGGAGATGGATTAATGTTGACTTCAGAGAGGAGAAAACAGGGAGATTAACCGAATGAGGAAAGATGGAGAGGGGGATTACAGCCCTGGGGATAGCAGGGGCCTGACATAATCCCAGCAAATGGAATGGCACAGTCCAGTGTATGAGTATGTGCGCCGATGTGTTTGGATGGATGCGAATGAGCGAGAAGTGAAAGAATACAAGGTGGTGAACGCGGCACATCAAACCCGTTCACACACCTCTGCATAGACAGCCTTTTCCTGAACATGCCGTGTGAGACTCCACTGGAATGTAAGGAGTCGATGCTGCTGAGGCCAGGAGAGAGCGAGAGAGAGAGACACAGAGAGAGAGAGAGAGAGAGAGAGAGAGGGAGAGAAAGGAGCTGGCCATGGGGCCCCACCGAAAACCATGTGCGGCCAATCAGTTACAGTTGGTCCCTCATCCCCACAAAGACTCTTTGATGTGAGCGAGGCCTTTAAATTCAACCCCGGGGAGTCACAAGGCAGCGCCGGCTGTTTGATGTGAGTCAGGAGAAACCTTATTCTGTCCCCTTCAACAACAAGACGTTCTGTCCAACAACAAAATGGCCAGTGTGACACAGTGACATTCATCATCAGGCTGGGAGCGTCTGAAACGCTGCTCTGCAGTGCTCAGAGGAAAGTTCCATTTCCACCTGCGTCCATGGCAGACAGAGTCCACAATGGCAGCCACAGTATATTGTGAACGGTACTTTGTACAATACTACTTAACTACAACTATACTCCCCCTGTTCCATTAAGAATTTCATCAACAAAGTGTGCATTGTATTTCAGAAGTGTAAAAAAAAATGATGTGTTGCGTTGAACCTTCTGAAAACGTCATTGCTAAACTTGTTCATTCTGGGCTATACTGGATAATGCTACTTACGCAAAATACCATCTAATTATTTTATGCTCACATTCTGCAAAGTAAAAAAGAAATGTCTAATTCAAATCCTTCACATTGGACTTTTAACAGACAAACGTATAGAAGGAAAGAGTCTGATATGATGGCTGCAGGTATCCACTGGAACTGTCTCTTTGTTCACTGCAACCTTGAAAGATGCAGTTCAGTCTATAGTAGGATCACTTTGCATGTTGTGTATTAGAAAGCATGGGATACAAGCTCAACTGTAGCTGGACAGGGTTATTTCACTGGTGTTGCACCAAGCAAACACCATCCAGATGTTACACTGTATCTGCAGAATACATAATATCTTTCAGTAGAGTGTCTAAGAGAGCCCAAATGATCCACGAAGCATTTATACACAACTGCGTGTTCAGCTGGACCAATAGTAACATCTCTCTGCGTAATATTAAAGACAAAATACAGGTTAGAACAGGGCTGTCAAACATACGGCCTGTGGGCCAGAACCGGCCCATGATTTTGCAAAGTGTAAAGAACGTGGTTTATGTTGGTTGTAGTCAGGAGAGAGATTTTCGTTTCATTTATATTTTGATTGATTGACAGCTATAGGAGAGGTTGCTTGTTGCAGCTGAATAGCTGAATCACCACACCTGTGCCTTGCAAGCATTTATCTTGTACAGCAACAGAATAACAAAGCTTGTCATGACGAGGCACGACCGAAACTCAAGAGGTGTTCAGTTCGACCAGTCTGTGCTACTGTAACAACATTGTGATCCAACATGGCGGCCCCTGTGGAGAGGAGCCTCCCGGAGAGCGGGCTCATTCTGGGAAAATCCATAATGTGTTCAGTCTGATAAAGTGTTTCATATTCCATTTCTACCAATGGGAACTGAAGTATCGTCACCTGAATCGGACTCTCTGAACAACAACAACGGTGCACAGAAACATCATCCAGATGTTGCATATCCCTCCATGGTGTTGTGTAAAGATATTGATCCTCTTCCAGAGTATTGGATGTCACGCAGCCTAAAATGATCCCAGCAGGTACGAAGCAGAGAGATTCCATCAGAACTCTCTGCAGAGGGATCATGTTTATTCTGCACCGGCTCCACAGACATGTCACTTTACATGACTCTTCTGCTTTGTTAACTCCTGCACACTGGACATGGGCCCTTTTACCCCCCTCAGCCCCCCCCCCCGGTTGTGTGTGTGTGTGTGAGTGTTTGTGGTAACATGGCCTATGAGGTAAATATCCGTCCATTTTTGAGTAACATCTCCCACATCTGCTCCCTCATCCTGTTATGCTGCAGCTGGCAGCCTCCCCAGTATCACCCCCCCCACACACACACACACACACCCCACACCCCACCCCCCCACCCTGTGCTCCTTCGTCCTCTGCTCTCCTTTGCTCGTCCTTTCATCTCTTATACTTTCTACCATCAGGCAACAAAATGTCTGCCGTACACGAAGCCGAGCTAAAGCTCCAAAGCCCTCCTCCTCCCGTTTCCTTCTACCTCCCACCCCCCCCATTCCCCCCCTCGCCCCCCTCCCTCTTTGCAATGCCGTCTATAACTGAGTTGCACAGTGGTTACGTAAGAGCTAAGGTCAAAGTGTCACTGCCGTTGTCAAGGGAGACGTAGAACAGAGGGGCTTTAGAGGAGATGTGTACGCACAGAGCGAGAGAAAGAAGAGAGGAGGGAGGGGGGGAAACACAGCAGACACAGTGGAGAGACGGCACAGAGGAAAAGAAATCGCAGGAAATGCCAGAAAAAACACGGGTTTGAACGTGTGCGCACGAACCAAATGTAGAAAATGTTGTTCTATACTTCACGTCTGCTGACATACACATCAAGAATATACATGTGGAGTGTGCATGAATTACAAGGAAAATACACACGGAAAAGGGTTATTGGAGGAAATAACAAAAGAATGTGTGTGCGTCAGTGTGGGTGGGTGTGTGTGCGTGCGCGTGTGTGTGTGTGTCTGTGTGTGTGTGTGCGTGAGTGAGGCACAGAAAAAGAATCTGTGACTGTAGGTGCTCTGTGCTCGGCTGTTCCACTAACCTAGTTTGAGTAATCTCTGCCTTCATGCTGTTTCATAACACCGCTGCCAGAACATTGCATCATAAGGCCACCCGCTACACACACACACACACACACACACACACACACACACACACACACACACACACACACACACACACACACACCCCTCCTCAAGCAAACACCCACCTCCTCATCAGCACTAACAGTCACACACTGTCCCCAGCACACATTTACATCAATCCCTTCCTTTTCATTCATAGATTAAAGCAGCGGTGAAAACATCCTGACTAAAAAGCACCAAGCATTCAAAGACTTGATTGACACAAGGAACAGGATGATTGCTGGAGAGATGCCAGCAGCTGCAGCCCTGCATACTAACACACAAGTCAAATGAATGAAATGCAGATATGGCTGTGATATTCCATGTGATACTCGGTGTTCCCCTGCTCACACATTTGGCCATGAAACAGGATCCCGCCTGCTGCTGCTGCTGCTGCTGCTGCTGCTGCTGCGAGTCAGAAACTGCCAGGTGTCTGCGGGTGTGAACTCCGGAGCAACGTCCGCTTCCACAGAGAATATGGGCGAGCGAGCATCGGGGAAACAGCTGAGGGGATTTCTCCCTTTCTTTCTGGCCCAGTCTTCCTTTTTTGCAGCAGAGCGGAGACGGAGCACTGTGGCTCATTAAAATAAGTGCACTAACTCGAATAAATATTTTACTGGCCCCAACAAATTCATCACAGCGGCCCTGCATTGTATATTTACTGCCTGTCAAATTACATTCAGTCTGATATCACTAGAAAACATGTTTCTCTTTGTTGACCACGCAGGTTGTCACGACGACCTATCGATCTCGCTGAGGAAATTCATTGTTAGTTTTAGATTTATTTTGATTGGCATTTGTTTATTGGTAGTGGGATTGCATAAAACCTATGACAGATTAATATATTATGTTAGGTACACTTTGCTAAGTGTCATTCCAGTTACATCCACTAGGGAGAGTTATGGTCATATTTGCATTTGTTACCACATTTATTCAAAAACTGGGATGGAGTTTGGCCCAATTAAGAACACATCTAGTTTTGATGCAGATCCACATTAGAGGCCGTATCCAGGAACTTTTATTTTGAAAATGAGCGTAAAAACATGCATCTGATCATATCTGTACGATGTAAGATCCCAATAAAATAAACGTTTGGTGAATTGAAAACCTAGTTTCACGAGGGAGAGGTTCTGCACTGATGATCAGTCGTAGATCTAGGTTTACAGAGAGATTCCATGTGGTCATGTTTGATCTATTATGAAAGGTTACTCAGCTCAAACAATTATGTGAAACCATCCAACTAACAACTTAAAGGCAGAAACAATTAGCACACAATGTCCCGGCTCTGTGGTAAACAAATAACCTGCTCAACAGCTTCTTACTATTTTTTTTCTTTCTTCTTTCTTTTTTTTTTTTATCAATCCAAGTAAGACATGGTGAGACAGGTCTGAATCTTAAAGACAGATTAATGGGGCAGCAGCTGCAGTCTCAGGTATGGTTGTCTTGCGTATGTATATGTATACATACACTCACTTAATAAACAACTCTTTAATACATGTGGCAAAACAGAGTTATTATGTAACACAAATAACATTACGTCATGGTTTCAATTAATAATAGTCCAAAGTGTGGATAAAGTTCCTATTCAATGCTGCTTTAATATTCACTTCAAATGGACAATTTTAGAACAACTTACAATTCATACACTTTTCCACACTGTGGTTGTGTAGTGTGTCTGGTCTATGGTGCAACTTATGCAATTGACTGTTATACTGACTGTGCTCTTTGCTGCCTAACTACGGGAATGTCATCATCATCTTATCATAAATTGATCTTATCCAAACTAATTCATTTTGCAAAATCATTCCATTTTATCTCATCATCATTTTTGATTCTCTGGACATTTCTAATGATTTAGTCTCACGTGTCTGCCCTCTTTTGACTTATTTTTGACTTATTATGATTCATGCAGATTCATCATTTCATGCAGATTCACCCATTTCTTTCTCATTTAGCAGACTTTAAAGGTGCAGTGTATAAGATTTCTGTCATTTTTGTACTGCCTAAATAATATTATAATACAATTACATACTGACATTTTCATTCATTCATAAAAACCTAAATGTTCACATTTTTTCACTACCCTTAAATGAGCCCATCGATGTGTATTTATATGAGGAGCGGGTCCTCTCCATGGGGGCCGCCATGTTTTAACAGTAGCCCTGACTGGACTGGAGTAAACATATTTTGAGTTCTAACGCCAACTGAAGTCTGCCATGGGTTCTCCTGCACGCTCAGAACGGTGAGGACGAGGAAATGGATGCAACAAGCAACTTCACCTCTAGATGTCACCAAATCTTACACACTTGCACCTTTAAGTTGACGCACCTGTGCACCTCTTTGAATGGCATGGTAATGTCTGCGTGTGTGTGTGCGCACGCACGTCAGTTCGCGCGTGCCAGTCTTTTATTCATCTCCCACCACTCTGCACAACAGTCTCCGCCTATCTCTCGGCAGCCACCTTAAGCGCGCTCCCGACGGCGCGCCCCCGCCTGTGATGTGAGCAGAGCTGTCGGCAGTGAGATCATGTGAGAGTCCACGCTTGGAGAAAGTAGGTTAGCAGGGTAGACTGAGAGGAAAGCAGGCGGAGAATCACAGCAGCGGGAGAGAGAGAGAGAGAGAGAGAGAGAGAGAGAGAGAGCGAGAGAGAGAGAGAGAGAAAGGGGGGTCACCGATCACCACCACTATCACTATCACCACCAGCCTCACCGCTGCTCGATCACCGTGGGACTATTCGGTCAAAACAAGCCAAAGAAAAGTTGTCGGCGTGAATCTTGTTTTCGTGCGTTTACGATGCGAGCCACGGCGACTTCCTGCACTCTGTTATTCTGCTCGGACTTGACCGAGCGATAAAGAAGAAGTAGAAGAAGAAGAAGAAGAAGAAGAACTGGGCTATAGTTTGACTTTTTTTTTTCTTCCTACCTCCGTCTTTTTCCCTGAACTTGCAGCCGGGACCGGGACTCCCAGGGGCCGCTGTTCCCTTCTCTGCTGTCCGCTCCTGACACCCACTCTCGCCACATGTAGCCGAGTCTCCCTCGCCCTCATCCACGCACACGAAAACAGCAACCATGAGAGGTGAGTTTGTCTTTGTTGTGTAATGATTCTGCTGTTTGCTTGAACTTGGAGGCGATACGCTGTCACCGTGTGCGTGCGTGCGTGCGTGCGTGTGAAGTGAGTGCGGAGGAGCCACATGTGTGCGCACACTGCGAGTTGGAGTGCGCCTGTTTTTCCCCCCAATAATCCCCCTTGAGTGGATTATCTGAGCCTCCTGTGCTGCAGGCTCCACCACTGAGGCCCGTGCATTCACTCAGACAAACTTTGCCACCTGTGTTTTTATTATTATTATTACCATAGAGGACGGTACTTGTGGTTATTTGATGCAAAAGCGTGTGCAGGCGTGAGAAATGGAGTCAGCTCGCACCTGTGGGTCCCTGTGTGAGATTTGCGGGAGGATCCATGTTCGTGTTATGCAATAGGAGGAGGGAGGGGCGAGAGAGGAGCTTGTTGTTAACCAAAACTAGAATTATGTAATCGCGATCTTATATGAGATAATCAGGCTCGTCTTCGGGCCAGATTAGATCGTAAACACACATTTCGACACAATTCGCCCGTGAATAAAGCTGTTTGTCCTTGAATCTATTTAAAGCAAACTGTTCTCCCCTTTAAAAAAAATTTGCTGCCAAACACCGCTAAAGTGTGTTTGAAGTTGTTATTTCGTGTTTAACGTGAACTCGAATGTGCGCAGAGTTGCTGCGCGGCTGCAGGAGCTGTTGTTGTGGTGGGATGACTGTGCCAGCATGGCCGACAGTGTGAGCGTCGGGAGGGAGAGAGGGACCTGGCTGTTCCACTGACCTAGTTATGTCACAGAGCATTATACAGCATTGGCAGCGGCGGGAGGGGGAGCGACTGTGGGAAGCGCCGCGCCGCCCGGACGTGCAGCGCCATGTGCGGGCCACAGGCGGCTCTGCTGACAGGCCCGCATGCAGACAACGTGTCTTTCCCCCCCCACACACACACAGGCTGAACTTGAACTTGGGCAGAGGGGCAACAGATGATTGGTGTTATTTAGCAGGCGGATTGTTCATGCAACATAAAAAGGTGGATGATAAATTAATTTGATAAATTAGATATTTGCTTCAAATGTAAAAGAGTTGACGGGAACATTAGATTTTTCAAATTTTTTTTTGCTTGTGGCAGATTCATAACATTACTGCAACGTGTCAAAGTTTTCACCAATTTCTCATTAAACATTATGCAAATCAGTCAATTAATTAATTAAGCAATTAATCAGTCCATCCATCCATAACCTGTCTTCTTTTGTCCATAACCGGAGATAAAGTGCAAGTATTTTTTTCATTAGGGAAGAAAGAGATTTTTTCCCTTCAAAGGGGGAAGGAGGGTTTTTTTTGAGGGGGGGGGGGGGGGGGGGGTGTTGGGGGGAAGGGGGGGGGGGGCGGTGTTAGAGAGAAGGGGCCTCTGGTGGAGGGAGGTTCCCTCTCTGGCAGGATATCCAAAGTTAAACAAACCAGGCCCTTTCTTAGCCCATAGCACAAAGAAAATTAGGTTAGTCACTGCACTTGCTGTTTCCCCACTGGAGAAGCATATCAGCATTTATTCCACAGATTCAGTCAGGCCTGTGCTCGTATGTCATCACTCATCTGTTTATAAGAGTCATCTCAGACTGTTTTTGGCCGGTTGACAAGATTCTTGTCCAGTCCGACGGTCCATGTCTGGCCGTCGGACTCTTCCTGGACAGACCAGCCCTCTTTGTTTATACGTGTAAACAAAGCAAGAGATCATGAGACGAGTGACACACACTGACACCTGCTGGAGGAGCATTGGGCAATTCTTAACTCTCTAATCCCCCCCCCCCACACCCCCACACCCTGTACGGGCCTCAACTTGGCCTCTGCTGGTATTTGCATCTTTTAAAATAGATTCTATTGACATGAAAGCCCCGGCAGCTCGGCTGTGTTTTTAATACCATTGTTCTGCCTGAAGGGAAACGCAGTCAGGGGAGATGAGCGAGACAGGGTGGTGCAGAGAAAGGTCACGTCGGTGAGGGTATCGCGGAGTTAATGTCGGGATTCAAAACAGTCAAATGATATGGAAAACATATGGAACACGGCCACACTCGGATTTCCATAGTGGAGGCAGCAAGGACACGGTGTAATCACTGTTGATGCTGCTCTGAGCGGAACTGTAGCTATCGGCCTACACCCTAATGTGAGGCATGACACAACAAGTGCCCCAGCATAGCGAACGGTCCCCCCCCCCCTGTGCCTTCCCACCCTGTGCCTTCACACGTTCCGTCTCCTCAGCAGCAGGTCACGCACGGCTTTCAGAGACACCACTGAGACCCGAGATGATCCGCCGCTCGTCTGCACATCGTCATCGTACTCAGTAAACATGAACATACTGTACCGGTGTGACAGTGTTAATAAAGGGTTCAAAACACAGCCCTCACACAGGGGGCGGGTGAAAACCCCCTCCTCGCAATATCACGCAACTGACACAGTGACGGTTTGACATGAATGATTGACTCTGTGCTCCACATTTCATGCTGAGAATTGAAGAGTTGGAAGCATGAAGTCAGTGATTTCCCCGTCTCTCTCTCTCTCGCTCTCTCTCTCTCTCTCTCTCTACCCGCCCGTCCTGACTCCACCCTCGCTGAATTAGGCTTTCAGAGATAACGTAGTTACATATTTAGCCGCCTGATAAACACACTGGGGCCAACGTGTGTTTGCAGCCAAGGCTGTAAAGCGCCTCTTCTCCCAGTGTTCTCTGTGAAAAGGCCGTGGGTGTGACGCGTAAAATAAGTGGTCCAGTTTGCACCAACACCTTCCTTTGTTTGCCGTGCATTTGTGTCAACACACGGCATGCACTGAGTGCATCTAATGTGTTAGCGACTGATGGATGTTGCAAAGCGCTGCAAACCCATGTATCATGTTGACTAAATTGATCTTGAAATTCCAGCTCGGTGCAGAAAGCCAAAGGTCAGGTGCTCAGGTCAACACTGATAGTCTGGCTTAAAGGTAAATGTTGCCTTAACGTGGATGTGGCCTCCTCTGCTCCTGCTCTTAGTCACCTCTGTCTGTGTTGTTTAGTTTTAGTGTCACCTGCATAACTGATTAGTCAGTTCCTTAGTGGGTTACATCACTGTTGAATGAAAGATGCATACAAGTAAACTGGATCAGCATTATGAATGTGCACATGATGGTATTTTTTTGTTTATTTTGTTATTGTCTTCTGTCCGTGTTGCAGACAGTTGGTTCAATGTTCACCTTTGGCCTGAAGACTCTGTTATTGACTTTTTTCTATGATTTTCTGATATTTTTAGAGCAAACCATCAATGAATCAAGGCAATCATCGACCGTAGTCATCAATGACTGGAGAAATAGTTGCAGCCAAAGCTTTTCTATCTCGAAATGACTTAACGATGTGGTAATTTGTCATCCGTGGGGTTTGTAAACATTAAGGAGACGAGTCTGGATTTTTTATTGTCTGTGGCTTGCGGAGAAGAGTCAAGAGAGGAAGAAAAAAGCGAGGGAGCATGTATGTGTGGTTGTAGCAGCCGGGGGGCGGGCGGCTGGGCATCTGTGTAATTCTGGCTCTCAGCACAGGACCAGAATAGAAGCAGAAGCTCCATGTCAAAGAGAGAGGGAGGGGGCTGGATAGCTGACATTCAAGTCCTGAATTTGTCTGCATGGAGTAGACTGAGGCTGGGTATAGAAGGGCCCGCTAGGGTCCACTCTAAAAACGTCTCCCCCCCTCACCCTTTGATATACGTTTGATTTCCGTACATACACACCAGCACTGACACAAGTAGCTTTAATTGTAAATCAGAGATGCATCTTGAGTTACCATAGAACCGGTAAGTGCAGTTTTTACGGCCTCATCTTCGCCTCCGGATTCATTTTGTTTTAGTTGCATAACACGACCAATTTTCGAGAGCAACTTATGAGCCTTCGGGGAAGTGTTTGATGGGGGGGGCAGTCTGACCATTGTATAGATCCACCTTAAAACTGGTCTGCGCAGAGACATGATCGCGCCCGCCTGCCTCCCTCCTCCCTCTCCCCCCCTGCAGTGGGAAAGTGTGTCAGTAGGACAGAATGTCCACATGAGCTGACAGGCCGCAGCCGCCGAGCGACGGATGACTCGGCCAATGCGGAGGAGGCTGGAGCGGCGCTCAGCCAGTGGGAAAGGGGAGAGTCGGCCAGAGGGCGGGGCCGCGGTGTTGCTAGAGTGAGCGCTGAATGAGTGTTGTGAGGAATGCTCACAGACAGGAGTTATATAATCGAGAGGGGAGGGAGGGGTGGAGGGGAACCTGAGAGAGAAAGAGGAAGGGAGGGCGAGAGGGAGGGCGAGAGGGGAGATATTTTTCCATTGCATGCCTGCAGCTGCCCTGATCAGTTGGGGTATTTTAGTAACAGTTTCAGAGACGACGGACTGAGGCGCTAAAGGAGCTGGAAAGTTGTGTTTTCCAATATCTCACAGCGAAACAATCCCCCTCCATCGCCGAGTGGTTTTCCACACAACGTCCCAAACACAACAGTCACAGCACAAACGCGGATTCTCGCTAAATGAGACTCCGGCTATCCTCTGGTAAAGTTGTGTGCCGCTGCCTTGGTGGAGAATGAAGGAGCCTTTGTGTGTTTGTCATATGTGCAAGTGCATGTGATTCCATTTCTGTTTGTGTACTCTGTTCCCTCATGGGGGGCACGTGAAAGGTGCAGACAAACACAGCAAGTTATGGCCTTTAGTACTTGTTGTCTGAGAGGTTGTCGCTATCTCTGGCAGTCATATCAAAATATGACCCAATTCATGTCACTTTATGACACCAACACAGCCGGTAATATTGTTTTTTTTCCCTCTCTCATCATCACACCCAAAGTGCTGGATTTGGCTCATGCATAGATCCGTTCTCTAAAGTGAGCGAATGATTAGCTAATAACAGTAATAAAATACAATAGCCCTTTTTCGATTTGTCATGTGCTTTAGTGACATAACACAGAGTTCAAAGGTGAAACATTGTCAAAAAATAAGTGACAGGGCGGAGAAAACAAAGAGAGTGAAACAGCGGAGGACAAAAGTTCACATGAAAAGCCTCCAGGTGAAACCCAGTGAACCATCATGTGTTTGACAGAAAGGCCCCTGGTCATGAGCCTGACCTCAGGAGCTCAGGAGGTTGTGGTGGAAACCTTGGAATACTGTCTGGAACATGTTCACTGGATGAGCTCCTCGGGCAAAGTGAGGTGAGATGTAACAAAAGATGCAGTTGGAGGCAGGAAATAGACCGATTATTGAGTCCTGAGTACACGAGGCGGGGGCACACTGGTTCAACTGTGCAAAGATAAAAGCACAGACGACCTTTTTCTGGGATGACCCCAAACACAAAGGAGCGAGTGTCGTTTTTGCCAAGGTTCACAGCCGAGGAGAAAACAACACGATAAGGCAACAACAGGGGCGGCGGGAGGGAGGGAGGGGCCTGAAATAATGAGTTTAGTGGAAGAGTAATAACAGCATGTCAGATTTGATGCTCGCAGGCAAGAAAAATCTGGAACACATCACACTTCAAATCTAATCAACACAATGGACAGAGGCAGAAAGGTGGTTATTTTAAGTGGCGCAGTCATGTGTTATTTTCATACCTTTGGAACCTTCTTTTGTTGAGAAGTTTATGGATAATTGGTATAAATGGAAGATGAACGGGGATATGGAATCTTTTCTTGGCTAACACGGAAACAAATGAAAAGAAAAGCTACATCCACTCAACAAGACTGATAAATCGAGGCTGGGGCGAGTATTATTTGAGTAGTGATGAATACGGTGATTGATTCATCTGGTCTTAATACAAACACACCGAGGAGGAGGCAAATGAGTGCACTATGCACTATAATGGTCATAGAACCTGCCTTTTCATCTGATTAATTGATTAACCACATAATTAGACTTTAAAACTTAATCAGCATGGTTACTCGGTTGCCACCCTACATTCACGAAGAGTCTCTTGTGGTCTTCACTTTATTCTTTTGCTTTAATTACAAAATGAGAGTGTTAGAAATATGAGGAATGTGATTTTGTCTCATTAAACAGAACGGAATATAACGTAAGTAGACGTGCAGGAAGCAGTGAAAGCTGAAACCTGCACTGCAGCAGCACGACTCCATATGTCTTCATCACGCTGCTGCCATATGTATCTGTACAAGTTGAAAAGGGCTGTAGAGACGTGTCACAATCAAAGTCATACAATATCTCGGATCCAATCAGCCGTTCTGACAAGTCACGCTGACTGACTAAATGCCAAATATGGGCGTCGCTGAGACTGTGTTATGTCTGAATGGATGTATCAGGTTGCAGTTGTGTGAGCGTATAGTTATCAAACATATTTTGGCAACATGCCACATTAGGACCGGAGCCAAAGCTGTAACTCCTGCACTTGTTCACCTCAGGCTTTCGAATGTGATGTGCAGCTCTCTGCTCTAATGTGAGCCACGCGAGGCTGCAGCTCTCTGACCCGTCTCCCATCCCTCTCTGTCCCTGCAGCTCAGATCGAGGTCATTCCCTGTAAGATCTGCGGAGACAAGTCCTCAGGAATCCACTATGGAGTCATCACCTGCGAGGGCTGCAAGGTGAGGATCACACCCAGAGGCTCCAATCCCGCTGTTTTATTCAAGAGGCTCTCGTTTACAGTGCTTGTGTGTTTGTGTTTGTCTAGGGTTTCTTTCGCCGCAGCCAGCAGAACAATGCCATGTACTCATGTTCCCGCCAGAGGAACTGCCTGATTGACCGAACCAACCGGAACCGATGCCAGCACTGCCGCCTACAGAAGTGTCTGGCTCTGGGCATGAGCAGAGATGGTAAATACAGCAAAGAGCACTCAGTGACCTCTTCAGTCACCTCCTTCACCCACCACATTCACTTTGGCCCAGGCTGTCACTTGCATGCAGCAACACCGCGGGTGTGCCTTTAATGTGAAGCTGATACGAGGAGAATTCAAAGCCCACATCAGCTGTCGCCGCAGGCCTCATCGTATACAGCAGAGAGAAAGCAAATATGGAAGATAGACCGAGGAGGCAATGGATATCATTTTAACTGGATATAGGGACGGGGACATACAGTTCCGTGGGGATAAGGTGGCAGGAGGAATCGTACACACGCCAGGAATATCTCACCGTTGACTGTTAAAGTTTGAAAAGATTAGCCCAAACCCGTCCCTACAACTGCATGAATGTCTTTGTGACTACAGCCAGTTGTATTATCTGTCCCCTCTGCAGCTGTGAAGTTTGGTCGCATGTCAAAGAAGCAGCGGGACAGCCTCTACGCTGAAGTGCAGAAGCACCAGAAGTCCCAGGAGTGCATCGTCTCCGGAGCCGAGGGCTCCACCGCTCTGTCTTTACCCAGGGACGACGGGGTCTGCGGAGGCAGCGGGGAGGACGGCGAGGAGGGCCTGAGCCGCTCCTACAGCAGCGGCGGCTCCAGCTCCACCCTCAGCGACCTGGACGACATCGCCACGCTGCCCGACCTCTTCGATCTGCCGCTCACCCCGGAGGAGGCCAGCGAGTACTGCAGCCTGGAGCTGCTGGGCGGGGGCACCAGCACGGGCAACACCTCCAACTCATCGTCCGCCTCCTCCTCCTCCTCCTCCTTGTCCAATCAGAACTCCCCACAGCAGACGGGACTGGACGGTGCGGACGGCACCGGGATAGAGCTGCTGCACACGCACGCACATGCGCTGCTGGGACACACACTGCTGGACCACCTGCCAGACGACTGCTCAATAACAGACCTTGGTGAGCATCCACACCAGTCACACTCCACTCAAACAGGCAGAGCGTGTAGTAGTCATAGCATTCGTGTGTATTCACATGCCCTTTTAAGCTACTCAATAGAAAAACCAGGCACTAATTCTAGGTATTACGAAAGATGGGCAGTTGCGCGTTTAACCTTGTTTTTATAATGCGTTATATCACTCCCATTTTTCACTTCCTGCTTCGTGTTGTCAACGCAAACATTACACGTCTGTAGAATGAGTCACGTTTAAATGGTCTGAGCTGTTTGGCCGTCATAAAGCCTCTTATTGTGAAACCTTTACCGAAACTGTTTAATTAGTTTATATCAGCAGGAGATGAAAAGAATTCAGCAGAAGTAATAAATCAATGATTGAGATGGGACTTTCCTGCCAAACATAGCATTTATTTCCTCCACTGCAAGAAATATGATGAAGGTCATGGTAATGTTGATTATTTTATGATCTATTTCACCTTGTTAGGGAATTTAAACTCAGTTATCAAGGCCAGATAAAGGGACACATTATTCATTCCTAAGGCCTTAATGCAATTTCACAGATAGTGTCTCAGGGGACGTAAAGGAAGAATGCATTTGTGGATGCTGGCCACAACAAGAGGCTATGAAAGAGGCTCTGGGGACTTTTAAAAGACGTAGTGAGTAAATACGGTGGAAGCATTGTGTGCAGAGGCTCGTGAAGACCATGACTTCTGCAGATGAGTATAAAGCTCACTGTGAAGCACAAGAGTTCCTTTTTTTTTTAATCACACCAATGCCCTGATCTGAAACTACGAGCAGTAAACAACACCACGGTCACACTCTGCTGGAAATCATCTGATAAAAACTGACTTAGGTGTGTGTGTGTGTGTGTGTGTGTGTGTGTGTGTGTGTGTGTGCGCTTATTTTGTTGTGCAGAGCGAATCACTCAGAGTATTGTGAAGTCACACCTGGAGACGTGTCAGTACAGTGCCGAGGACATGAAGAGATTCACCTGGGCGCAATACACACCTGAGGAAACACGTGCTTTTCAGAACAAGGTACACAATGATGCCTGGAGATGTCTGTCACTTCACTCTTCATGAGCTGTACCGATACAATCTAAGATGTATAATTCTTATATTACTTACACAATTATTTCTTGTGTTCTGGAACACTTTTAGTTACGGTATTTTCTTTTTTTTTATCATATTTAACTTCTTATTTTCGAGTGACTGTATCAAACCCAATATCTTGGTTCTGCCTTTTTAGAGGACGGGCTCCAGTTAAATGTAATTGGACCATTATCGAGTAATAGCAGCCACACTTTGTACATTCAGGCCATTGTACATATTAAAAATGTATATGGTTATTACATTTTCAGTATCTGCCAATGTGAATAATTTCACTGGTCCTCTAATCTGACGATATTTTCATATTCAGAAAGTAGAGAGGTTTCTAAAACTGAAAGAAAAAAAAGTTTTTAAATGAATGTAATAAGGTAACGTGTGATTATGTCACTGTTGCAGTCTGCTGAGTGGATGTGGCAGCAGTGCGCCCATCACATCACCAACGCCATCCAGTATGTGGTGGAGTTTGCTAAACGCATCGCCGGCTTCATGGACCTGTGCCAGAACGATCAGATAATTCTTCTGAAAGCAGGTCAGTGCACAGTCTAAAGTACCTCCAATAAACACCTCTTACTTCATCAACAACAGTTCGTTCTGTCAGTGTGATCATTCTGTGAAACTTGCTAACTCTAGTTCCTTTTTGTGCTTTGTCTCCAATCTTCTATCTATCTTTTTTTTTTTCAAACCATCTTTTCATTTGTTTGAATATATCATACACACCCGGTTCAAACACACCTGGGTGAGGACTGCACCACCAAAAACAAAATTTGCCTGTATTTTCATGTATTTGCTACATACATATCATTGACATCAAATGCATATATTTGAACTTTTCAAACTAATGGTTAAAAAATGTCTGATATATGCTGTGCGCCAATCTGGACAAAATTATTTACATTTTGTTGTGTGTTGTTTGTGCATGTTGGAGCATCTTGGACCTTCTCTGTCCCTTCCATCCTCCTCCTCCTCCTCCTCCTCCTCTCCTGTCTCCACCCCTACATCTCTACATCTCTCCATGTCTTTGCCTCTATCTGTGGCTGACCTTTCAGGCTGCCTGGAGGTGCTGATGATACGCATGTGCCGAGCCTTCAATGTCAACAACAGCACCATCTTTTTCAACGGGAAGTTCGCGCCGGCCCATTTCTTCAAAGCGCTCGGTAAGGAGCAGATGGGTTTGGGGGAATGTAAACGGTGTCACCTCAAAGACATTCAGATGATTGACAGGGTCACACATCATTATTTGTATCTTTAGCCTTACATAAGGTCATGTCTCCTTTTAAAAAGCACTTTGCACTAATTACCATCTGTGCTCACCGACTGTGTATAAAGATGCCAGGGCTCCCACTGCTCTCATTCCATCATTGACACAGATGCCTCAGCAGTGACGCACATTGTTCATCATTATGAACCACACGATATCAGAATTCATTGTTAAATGCTCATTTGTTTTGTAGGAGTACACCCCAGTAAAGGTGAAATCAACTCAAAGCAGTGTGATTAAATTAAGTTGAATTCAGCAGTTTGTCATAGGGAGCGGTTAGACTGTATAAAACGTCAGACTATGTTTTATAATACTTTTTGCGTCTTCCCGCACTTTGCAGAGTGTAGATTGATCAATCCTCTCAGTTCATGCACTTGACCAATCCCCCTGTAATTTAACTGTATTGCACCTCGCACCAGCGTCACTCTTCATTTAACTCGAGACCATTTAAGTCGTCCAACTATTGTTTTTATACAGTGAATTTGATCAACATCCTGTGTTTGCGCAGGTTGTGACGACCTGGTCAGTGCAGTGTTCGACCTTGGGCGAGGACTGTGCCGTCTCCAGCTGTCTGATGAAGAGATGGCTCTGTTCAGTGCTGCTGTCCTTCTGTCACCAGGTGATTGTTTGTCCTCCATTTCTCTTTCTTGCGCACAAACACTTTCATGAACACAAGAAGAGGGACACGGTTATTATCCAGGAGAATAATAGCTTTCCATTCAGCACTGCTCTGTCCTCGCTAAAGGAAGGCACATGGACAATAAGACGTTTCTTTTCAAAGTAAAAGAAATATGTACCTCAGACATGTTGGTTCTCAGATTCTTTCTCTGAATTTGCACTGTAAAACTGGCCATGTAACAGATCAGCAGTCCACATGTCTCTAAATAATTCAAATGATCAATAAGTTAAAGTGATTAAAGATGCAGTCTGTAAGATTTTGTGACATCAAGAGGTGAAATTGCACGTTGTATCCATCACTTCTCCCTTCTACACATGCAGGAGAACCTATGGTAGACTTCAGTTGTCATTAAAGCTCAAACGATTTTACTACTGTAAAAACATGGCGGACCTGCTCCTCATGTAATTATACATTAATGGGCTCATTTTAGGGTTATGGGAAAAAATAAAACACCAAGGTGATTGAAAATGTGTGAAGATGTCGGTATATAATTGTTTGGGATTTGAAAAGTGACAAAAATGGCAGAAATCTTCCACTCCGCAACTTTAATTTTCAGTGTCTATTTATACATTATTGCATTCATAATGCTTTACACAGCTGATGCGAGGAAGAAACATGTTTGAAAAGTTATTTTAATGTTTGACACTGATATTAGCCCGCATAATTATCAGTGAAAGTCTTCATTATGGAATAACATGCCCTGAATGGAAACTGCTGAGTCACAATGAGAAGTGAAAGCTACCATTGGCAAAGAGGAGTGAGGTAAAGGTTATTTAGCCGCAAGTTCAGACTTCACCATTCAACATGATGAAATCCTCAACACAGCACCCCGAGGCTCTGCGCACCACACAGCACTGACGAGAACTGAATCGAGGAAACTGTGCGTTAAAAGGTTTCCTGCTCTCTCTCTCCTGCAGACCGACCCTGGCTGTCAGAGGGCCAGAAGGTTCAGAAGCTCCAGGAGAAGGTTTACCTGGCCCTGCAGCACAGTCTACACAAGAGCGGCGCCTCGGAGGAGAAACTGGACAAGGTGAAGTCAGGCAGTCCCGCCTCCACGCCCACACACACAGTTGTGTAACCGACCCAGAAACTGACCCCTGTGTCTCCTCTGCCCCCACAGATGATGTCCAAGCTGCCCACCATGAAGTCTATTTGTAACCTTCATATTGACAAACTGGAGTTTTTCCGTTTGGTCCACCCGGAGACCGCCTACAGTTTCCCGCCGCTCTACCGCGAAGTTTTTGGCAGTGAGATGTCTCTGCCGGACTCCACCGACAGCTAGACAGACAGATAAACAAAGGAGGTGGAGAGAGTGTACTAAAGATGTAGGGAAGCAAAAGGAGAGACAAAGAAGGATAGAGATGTTGAAGCTCAACAACCAGCAGATAAGAGACAATCCGGGACTTTTAATACTTCATCTCCCACGATCCCAAAGTAGTCCTCCACTTTCCCAGCAGGCAAAGCACCTTACACTACAGACCACACATGCTCATGGTCCTCTGCATATTGTAGCATTACCAACCAGCGGATGGGCACTGTAAAATAATGCCGACACAGAGAGCCCGCACAGCATGTAACAGCTCCGAGCTCTAGAGCACTTGTTTGAACATCAGATCCACTGTGGATCACCCAAACAGTTATGAATGTACCTCATTGAAAAGCACCAGTGCACAAGCCAGAAGCCAACAACCATGAATGTATAACCCTGCCACACCTGAGACAGAGTTTTACACCTTGAAGTTATACTGCTTAACAGCTCTAAGTCTAATAGCTCTCTGTCATCAAGGATGTCGCTATGGTACACGTGTGTGTTCATACAGACAATATCTATACAGACCATCACTTAGGGACCAAGATCACGAGTCATGTTCTCCGCTGTTCAACACACAGACAGGATTTGGCTTATGATATGGCTTAGGCTGACCACCCACATCAGCTGAGAACCAGTCTCTCTCACTCACACACACACACACACACACACACACACACACATTTAGATGGTGTTCGGTGCTGCCTTTTTTTGTAGGCTCTTGTAATGCAATGAGAAACCTCAGTCCCACACACCCCTTTCCTTGTAAATGCCACTTAGAGACAGGACAAGAAGAAATTATCTTTAATTTATATACACATTTATAAACAAAATATTTTAAATAAGAATGTAAATAGATGACTATATAAGTATATGGAGAGAGTTAGAATGTGTGTTCAGTTCAGACTGAGGAGAGGAGAGGGAGATGTGCAGGGGAGGCGAAGACCAGATGGATGCGTGAGGATAGCTGATTTTTTTTTCCTTTGTTGTTGTTGGACTCAAGTTTTTTTTCTGGACTATTCCTCTTTTTGACAGTACTCTCAGGTTTCCATGGCAACAGACCCCGTCGCGCGCCCCCCCACCCCCTATAAGTATATGGAGAGAGTTAGAATGTGTGTTCAGTTCAGACTGAGGAGAGGAGAGGGAGATGTGCAGGGGAGGCGAAGACAAGATGGATGCGTGAGGATAGCTGATTTTTTTTTTCCTTTGTTGTTGTTGGACTCAAGTTTTTTTTCTGGACTATTCCTCTTTTTGACAGTACTCTCAGGTTTCCATGGCAACAGACCCCGTCGCGCGCCCCCCCACCCCCACCCCTCCACAGCTTAACCCAGCAGTGGGTTGTGAGTGGTCAAAGGGAGGCAAGAGACGGGGCGGACACTTGTTGCTGATGCAACTCAGCAGGGGAGGCAGTGTGCCCGAGCAGAGGCAAAGCAAAGAAAAACATTGCCGTCGTCTTGCATTCAGACTGAGAGACTCTCAGTGTTGCACTGTGGCTGTGTCCTCACCCTCCCCCTGCCTCAAGAGACAAGAGGACACACAGGACACTAAGGAAAAGAGAACGCAAGGCAAAAGATGACTTCATGAACTGTAAAGTAGAAGCGGGACACACAGGGTCTGTCCCCCCTGTTTCTAACCAGCAGTCAGCAGACTAAGTGTAGAGTTATTATCTTTCACTCATGATGTTTCAGTTGGGTAAAGACAATGTCGACGGGCCATAACATGTATCATATAAACCTCCCTGCTGGTTGGAGCAACTGTATTATTTTGTACATTTGCCGTTCCTCTCCCCTTTCGTCTGAAAACCCAGCACTTGTCCAAATACCAAGCACTTATACTTTCCTTTTTCTCACTGGACACTAGTCTAAGGCCAGACAGAGCTACCAGCTGCCCCCCTGAGTTGGGCCTCAATGCCAGTAAGACCCAACCATTTTGTTTGACTTTGTCCGTTATTCCACGTCCATCACCCATGAGACTTTATATTCCTCATGTACATACAGGGACACACTTCTTGAAAAGGTTGTGAATACATTGAGATGATGATGATGATCGCGTCTTACTTGGGTTGCTGTGAAGTTCTCGAGCAGAGTCCGAGGGGACCTGCCATCCACCGCTCAGGGAGCTAGCTGTAATCTCTCGTCCCTTTATTACCAGTGTCGTCTTTTAGCCTTGTACTCCTCACACTTTGCACCTAAGATGAGACCCATAACCATAATCACTGTGGACGTAAGTTCTATTTTTGTGAATGTTACTCACAAAGTGTCAAAGACCTACCCGTTTGTCCTAATATTGTAACATTAAATTTAAGAATAAGAAATTTGAAAAAAAAAAAAAGAAGAAAGAAATCAGAGTTCAAAAATGGATTTCATTATTGGGTTTATGTTTCTTTTTGCTGTGATTTTCATTGATTTGTCAGTCTTTTATCCACCTTTCTTTTCTTTACGTGTCTCCACTTTTGTCTTGTAAAGTCTGTGATCTATTTTTTTTAATTGCAGAAAGATTAGGAAAAGTACAAACAACAAATGAATAGTTTGTCTTCCTTCTCTTTCCCTTATGACAAAATGTACAAGAGGTATATTACTAGTCCAAAAGTAACTGAGTCACACAGCTCGATATATATTGTTGTCCAATGGGATACCTTATATGTGGTTTTAAGAATGTAATAAATTGTTTCTTTTTCTTTTGAAAGGTCTCAGAGTCTTATTCAATTGATTGCTCAATATTTACAGTGTGACTATATGTAGATCTAAAAAATTATGTGATCTTATATTTTATTTTGTTTATTCATTTGCTTTATTAATGTATGGTAGAGGGGAATCAGCACTGATTTAGTCCAAGCACATTCAAGTCATTCATTGATCAAAAACCTAATAACTATAATACGTTTTCATCAAAATAAAAGTATATGTAATACTTATAAATAGTGTTCACTGGTGTTTATTTTGTAAAATACGAGTTTAATTCCACATCTTAATTGAGGAGGAGCAAAGGTCAGATTTTAGATGTAATTTGACTTTAACTTGACATTGAGATTTTTTAAAGATTATGACAATTATTAAATTGATCATTTTTTTATTATCTTATGACCCTTTTAAAAAATGAAATTGGGGCGGCCTGTTTAATAATATATTTCTTTTTCACATTTTATATACCAAATAATTGTCTGGGAAATTCAAGAACAAGACAAAGCATATTCCACTTACCCTGATGTATATGTCCTCTGTGATGTTTAGACACAGCCTTTGTTTTGATGCCTGTTTTGATGAATGACAGAACAACACAAGAGAAAGATCAGTTAAAATATCACAAACTTCAAATATATAAACCCTTAAACTATGATAATTAAGGTTTAAGGTAAGATTTACGTGAAATCTTCATCATCATCTGCATGTGAAAATTGTTGCATACACTGCAATGAGCGTTTTATATGAACATCAATCCTCTATGCCATATTGCACCTCCATGTTTGAACGATAGCCCAGAATGGACACACTAAACCTTATTGAGTGATATTGGGAACTGAAGGCAAACAGTGGTTCTCTATTTCAGTTCAGGTTTCTTATTTACATTGTAAATGGGAAGAAACAAAGTAGAACATGAAACAAATGACACTCTGTTGCATGTGTACTGTAAATATGAACGAGAAAAATGTCAGAAAGTGTGTGTGTGTGTCTGTGTGACCCACTTTTATCCAGCACCACCAGGATGGAGCCTCCCACATGTAGCCGGGGCCAGGAAACTGTGGTTGCCTAGCAAGTTTTCACATCCACGGTGCAAAGTTTGCAGACGAGCCACTCGGCTGCTGTTTGTGTTGTGAACCACGAACTCACTCCAACTTTTATAAAACACACTCCTACACAACTCGAACCCACGTCGACCCCGTCGAACTCCACGAGGGAACAACACCGGCGGTGCAAGATGTCGGTCGCAGGATTTAAGAAGCAGTTTTACAAAGCGAGTCAGGTAAACGAACTCCTCACTCAGTTAGCGTTAGCCGTTAGCTCAGCGGGCTAGCTTACATTATATGAGGTCTAACTTCGGATTTGCCGTAAACCCTCACGATAAACGATAAAACGTATTTCTTTATTAACCACATTAATCGATGAACTTGTTGACGAGTGTTGCAATGTTGTTGTTGTTCAACTATTCAACAACTGTCAGTAGTGACTTGGCTGGTACGTCACGTCGACATTAACCCTTCACTATGCTAATGCTAATATGTAGCCAGTTGAGGTCCGGAGTGTCAAAACGAAAACAACGTTAAACTCGGTTGTTGACAGCCGCGTGTGAGAAAGTGTGTTCCTGTTCAAATAAAACGTTTTGTTCATGTTACTTAAGCTTAGTTGTAGGTAGCTTAGCTATAGTTAGCTGGCTGCTGGGTTAGTCAAACTCGACTATCAGTGCTAACTAGGTGACGTTTCAATGTATGTACATTGAGGAATTTGTTTGCGGTGTATTACAGCTGTTATGTTTCATGACGAAAACGTGATTTTCTGTGATGTAATAGTTAATTCTTTAAAGTGGTGTTTGTTTTGTAAAGCATTACACGACGTTTTCAAAACACTTGTCTGTCTGAGGACGTATTGGCCAATGTGTTGTGATCCCATCTGACAACACACGCTGTTGTATAAGTCACCAAGTGTTGTTATCTCTTGAGTTTGGAGTGTTTCCTGTGTTGAACTGGGCCAACCTGAGTTCACCTTCATGAATCTGGACAATATTGTGACAAAGAAGGTCAAGATGTGTATCTGTCTACTCACATCTGTTTCTCACACAGAGAATCTGTCCCTTCAGTGACACACATATGCCCCTTAATAACATAAATCTACACCAGAATATACCTTCTTTTTACTTCTTTGAAGTTTTTAAAGTTCTTAAAAACTCATTTTGCAATACATCCTCTGCCCTATGGGTGTGGACGTTTTCATGGGCCAATGGAATCCTACTGATGTGAATAGTCTGCCTAAACCAGCTCCCAGCTCCCTCACTTGAACACACACATGTGGTCTGTGTATTGACAATACAGCCAGAATCACACACCTGAATCTGAATGTACAGACACCAACATTCTGTTGGATCTTACATTTTGCAATGCTTCCGTGAACCTGACTTGGCCAGTGGAACAAGGCAAATTCCATTTAATATTGTGAATAAATCAACTAGTGGAACACACTGTTATATTCCCAGCTGTTAACTTGCAGTGCTGCAGTGGAACACATTGAACCGCCTGGTCAGGTTTTTCCTTTTAGACTGTGATTTCAAAGAAGATGGGCTGTAGGGACAAGAAAGAGTTTTGTAAGTTAGTTAAGTCAACAGACTTCATGTGACACTGGGAAAGAAAGTCAACTTGATTTGATCAATTATTGATGATATTGATATTTTTGTCTAAATCATATTAGGGAAACTCGACTGTCTTCACAGTGTCCATTCACCATATCTGAACTCTTGGTCAGATCTGTTTCGATTTCATTTTTGTAGCCTGTTCTGCAGTTGTGGCTGTCACCCACAGATGTATTGTAATTAATGCATCCCCCTGTTCTTTTTAATGAAAGCTGTTGACTTGGACAAAGAAAAATTTGTTTGTTCTTCTTGGTTGTTCGACCCACAGAGCACAAACACAAGCATTCACTTTGTGCTTGTATATCTGATGCTCATCTAAAGTAATATATCATTTGAAAAATAGGTAACTGGTGCATTTTTTACTTGGACAATCCCAATGGCTGTGATGTGGGATATGTTAGTAAATGTACCAGATAGTTCATGAACCTCGATAAATGTGTCTTCTAATTTACAGACGCCTTTTTGTTATCGTGTTGTGGGGGAAAGTCTTTTCAGATCACATGACACAGAAGTTGCAATACCACTGTTTGTCAAATGGGTTTTTTTTTTTGGGGGGGGGGGTGTTATCTTAAGAGTTTGGTGGGCTTCCTGTATCCTCTTCTTTGATAATTTCGAGACAAACCAGGCATGTTTATGTGTCTGATGGTGACGTGTGTGCACCTTTTAACTCAGATTTCAACAACAACTTAGATCAAGTAGATTTACATGTGAATATGTTTCATAATTGAACTGCAATTAAAAAGCACCAGATTTCACTTCATATATGGAAACATGTTGATCTGAATTATATTCTGCGAACCAAGAAGCACTAGCTGCTCAGACCATATTCAGAGCAACTGGTGGGTGTGTCTCTAAGAGGACCTATGCCAGGCCTGTGCATTACATAAACCAGAGAGACTGATTGATACGTCTGGTTATAGGCTGTATGCCGTGTGGTGCTGACAGCTGCACAGAATGAATGACACACTCGCACAACAAGCCTCTTTATGGCTGACCAGACAACTGCACAGGATTGTAGAGTTTGTTGGTTTGATGAGAAATGCTGAATGTATGCACCATGTGTCAGTGAGCATGTGTTTGTGTGAGAGAGAGCGAAATGAGCTTAGCATGTGTGTTTAGTAAAGGTATCCATGGGTTTGGTGGAAGTGTAGGAAACCACAGTGTGTGTGCTGACCTGTTGGAAAAGAAGAAAACCCTCAGTTAATTTCTCTGTGAATCGAGGCAGAGGAAAGTTTGCAGAGCCCATTTCTTTCTTGCAAAGTTGAGATGGAAAACATGGACATGTGTTGGCCACTGCGAATTGTTTTAAAGGAAAATGCTGGAAGATATTAAATATCTCTGACAGTTTGGAAAGAGACCTGGAAGCTTAATTCCAACCTTATTTGACAAACAAAAATCCCTCTCGGCAAAATCCAGGAATGTTGTTGTGTTTCTGATCTCTTTCTGTTCTGGGATACCAGGAAGACGGATCCCAGGAATAACTCTGCAAATTAGATACATGTTGAGTTTATTTTGATGGAGCACATATGTGTGTAATTATATAACAGGGTTGTCAAGGATGTGAAAAAAGTCCCCAAAGGTATTAAAATGTCTTAAAATAATCTTTCACTATTTTCTTATCTGTTGGGAGTACATTTCAAAGAGGAGGAAAGAACTGTCTGGAGTTTTTGCTCTCTAAATAATCTTCACTACTTTTTTCCATGAATAAAAAGTTTCCAGACTCATCTATTTAAGGTATAGTGTGTAGGACTTTGCATGTACATGCACCTTAAGCCCACCTGTTTGCTTTGCTTGCTCTTCGCAGTTGATGAGCGAAAAGGTTGGAGGTGCTGAAGGAACCAAGCTGGATGAAGAATTCAGGGACCTCGAGAGGGTAATTCATACTTTCACATGTGTTTTATTATAGTATCTTTATATGTGTGCTGTAAAATTAAATCCATCACATGTCTTGCGTGCATGTGATAGTATCAAAGTGTCACAGATGTGTCCGTACACTCGGGTATCAATGTCTCTCCCCATCTTGTGTCACCAGCGAGCAGATATCACCAGCAAAGCAGTGGTGGAAGTCATCAGTAAAACATCGGAGTACTTGCAGCCCAACCCAGCAACCAGAGCTAAGCTTTCCATGCTCACCACAGTGTCCAAAATCCGTGGACAGGTAAATAGTCCCGGCTACCCACAGCCTGAGGGCCTCCTGGGGGAGTGCATGACCAAGTATGGACGGGACATGGGCGATGAGACCAATTTTGGTAAGAACGCCAGAGAAGAGGCGACTAGGAGATAAACTGTGTGTCGTACAAGTGTAGTATTTTCTTCACAGACCACGTGATTCAAGCTTTCACTGTAGTTACTCAGCTAATTGTTATTATGTATTACTATCACAATGCTCATCACTGTCTTCTGTGTTTACTGCAGGCGGGGCTCTTGTAGACATTGGGGAAACCATGAAGAGGATGTCTGAGGTCAAGGACTCTCTGGATATCGACGTGAAGCAGAACTTTATTGACCCACTGCTTGCAGTTGCTGAGAAGGATGTCAAAGACATTCAGGTAGCATCGACAATTCTCTAAGAACCTGTATGTACAGACTAGCCATTGACCACTGAGCTCTGCAGTCAGTGTTTCAGCTACAGACCAAATGCATGACAGCTGAAGTCAACATGTCTCTTCTTTTCAGAAAAATGGATGAAATCTTGTTCTGTGTTTCTCTTTCACCCTCAGCACCACCTGAAGAAGCTGGAGGGTCGTCGTCTGGACTACGATTATAAAAAGAAACGTCAAGGTAAAATCCCAGATGAGGAGATTAGACAGGCGCTGGAGAAGTTCCACGAGTCCAAAGAAATGGCCATGGGCTCCATGCACAACCTGCTGGAAACAGATGTGAGTATACATGTGGACGAAACATCGGTCATTGTCCTATGCAGACTGAAATATCTCTAAGTTTATTTTTTGTTACATAAGCCGGTTACCTTTAGTAAACACAATTGTTACATGACTGACTAACTAAATATTCATAATGGTTCATCTAATATTTGCATTAAATAGGTGAGTGCAGTACTACCAGAGAAGCTGCTCTTGTTATTCAACAAGAAGGAAATGTGCACAGTCAGCAGCTGACATTGATATGTACAGTACACTCCAATGTTTTTAAAACAAAATGTATTGAATGTTGATACATAATACACATCATGTGTTAAAATGTGTTTCATTCTGACACGATGCAGTAATCGTTTGGTTAGAACAACATGGACAAACCATAGTAATGCATCAAGAGACAAATCAAACGTGCTCTGACATCCTTTAGCTCTATGTGTTGACAAGTTTAGGACCAGGTGCAATGTCAACCATACATTAAAAAACTTAATAAAGGACTTGTTTTGTTTGCAGCCCGGTTCCACCTATCTTTGCAAAGAAATTGGCGTCAAATTGTTTGTATTTTTATAGTGTGATATTACAGTGCTACACAAGGCACAGGATTGGTTGGTTCTTCTCCTTCAGTTTGACTGGTGGGTGGGAATTACCTTCAGGGCTTGTTATCGCCACCTACTGCATACGATTGGTTTACCGCACCCACTCCAAAAAGTTATTTATAACTAACTAACTTTTAACTAAGTATAACTTTTTCACCTTTTACTTAGGTTATCTCTCTCCACCGCGTTCCCATTGACTTTGTTTTTGTCGTCTTTTGTCTGTCCTTTGTGTCTCACTCGGACATGACTCACAATGATTCCTCTAAACACACAAACAATTGGAAACATCTGGCTCACCGTTCACGGCTTCTCAGTCAGCAAGAGCACAGAATGTCACTCCACATCTCTTGTGTTTTACCTGTTGCGCTGCAATGTGGGCCGGTTGAACCTGTTCCATTGTTGCTGTGTCATAATGAGACATTTCTGAGCATTGCTGTGACGTTAATGTCATAAACAAATGTGACCCCGCGATCAAACAAATGCTTGACATTAGAGACTGAAAAGAAATGGAATGCAAACTGGTAACCAGCGGATCGTTTTAACGAAAGCTTTTTCCGTGTTTGGTCATTTTCTGTAATAGTTTGTGTGTGTGTATGTGTGTGTGCTGTGTGTAGGTGGAGCAGGTGAGTCAGCTGTCTTCCTTTGTGGAGTCTCTGCTGCAGTACCACAGAGAGGTCGCAGAGATCCTGCAGGTGCTCTCTGACAAACTGAGTGGAAGGTCAGCACCTTGACTGCTCTGTGACAAGACATGCATGTTGGGGCTGTGTCCCCTGGCCTCTGACGAGGAATGACTCAGCCGTCTTCTCCTTAACTTATCTGATTTCAAGTAATGGCTGTCGCACTCTACTTGGTTATTTTTACAGAATAACTTCAATTTAGATAACAATCCCCTGTTTTGAGGGCCCAGATAATTCTTATATTATCTGTTTTTCTTCCATTAAAGAAAGAAGATGTCATTTTACTATGGAATAACAAAATAAAATAGGTTTGTTTTGCTCTCTAACAATTTCCTTTTATTTTTTAATTGCCTCAAGGAACAAGATCAATATCTCTGTATTTATGTTTTTTTAAATGCCAGTATCTGTGTTTTTTCAACTTGTGAGCTCAGACGTTATGTTTCTCCTCTTGTGTTCAGGGTGACTGATGCTCAGAATCGTCCAAAACGTGAATATGTCCCCAAACCCAGACCAGTGTTTGACTATGGAGAGTTGGAGCCATCCAACGGAGGATATTCACCTTCTGCAACCAGCCCTCCAGCTTACTCCCCTGGTAAGAATAGTATGTCAGTGTGTTTTTTTCAATAGCTAAAGGCTCTGCAAAGAAATTATTTGATATAATGATTATACGATAATAATTAGAAACCATAAATAAAATCAAACATTTACGTAAATAAAAATAGGTACATAAGCACATCTCTGGACTTCTCCACCCAAGCTGGCCTTACAAAGTCAACTCATGCATCAGCCCTTCATGACATGTTCTCTCCTTTACGACATGAACCAGCAGCTCCAGCACACAATCACGGTCCTTCTTTCCAAAGAAACTCGGTCAGGAGCAGACCACGTGAGTGTGGACAGATGAAGATGTCACCTAACACAGCCCTACTACACCGTGTCTCTTACTTGCACTCTCCCTGTGGAACGTGTGTAGCAGAGGAGTGCACGCGTGTCCGTTTCCGCTCAATCACTAACATTGTTGAATGGTGTTTGGTGGCTCCAGTGTCTGTCAGGACCCCAGAGCCCGGTGGAGCTTGTCAGTATGAAAATTGCTCTTAACAAGGCTGCAGATACATTCAAGCATCAGTGAACCACTCTCATTTTTGATCGTTCCCGTTTTTAATCATCAAATAAGTAACAAACATTAAAAGCCATTTTTGCTGAGATGAATGTATCTGACAGCCTCATGTCTTACTGTAGCTTCTGAACCTTAAGAGAATCATTACACTCTCCTGGGTTGATTGTAGTCACATCTGCAGTCCCACATCAAACAAACACAAATTAAGGGTATAAGATTTGTGTGTACAAGATTTGTGGGTTAGTGTATATAAACGCACCGTTCAAAATGACAATCATTAACCTGCTCATTACAGTGGAAATTAAATATTGTAACATCCAGCATCCGTACTCTGATTTTGATCTTAAGCTTCAGAAGGATCTTTCTCTCATCACGAAAGTCTGACGTGAATTGACCTCAATTTTCATTATTCTAGAGTTGTACTTGGAAAACTGTCTGGAGACACACTCTCTCTCTTATGATCTCCGGTTACGGGAGAATACACTAATCTTGTCAGTGGGAAACTGCCACGTTCCAATTCTCACAAAATGTCTGTTCTCCCTCTTTTCTCCTCTGCCTTTGTTTCCCTCTGCAGCTGAGCCGTGCTGTAAAGCCTTGTATGACTTTGAGCCAGAGAACGAGGGGGAGCTGGGCTTCCGTGAGGGTGACATCATCACCTTGGTCAGTCAAATCGATGAGAATTGGTTCGAGGGATCGCTGAGAGGAAAGACCGGATACTTCCCCAACAACTACGTTGAAGTGATCTCGCCTCTGTGAAAAACACAGCAAGGCAAGAGGAGGGGAGGAGGGGAGCGGAGGGGGACAGACGGAGGGTAGTTGACTCATTAACCAAAAAAATTACAATGAAAGGGTAAGTATATCAAGACAATAGGGACCGTATTTTGAAACCAGGATTTATGTTTGGAAAGCTTATTTTGATTATTATGAGGATTTTTCAAAAACTAAGCATGGAGGAATGTCCAAACGGATGTCTGAGTGCATTCACCATATCATAAGTCATCATCATCATTTATATTCATTCTCTATGCACCTGTGCACTTTGTACATGTCACCTCCAACACCAAGACTGATGTAGAAAGATCTGTTAGAACATGCTGGAGTATCCACAAACACTAAAACGTGCAACTACTTTATTCTCTTTATTCCGTGTCCTCATTGTGACTCGCACACAATGTTTATTATTCATGTTGGTACCTCACACATGTGAGTGCTCATGTATATTTCTCTCAGTACTGTTTTCTACACTCCAGCTTCCCAGCACCGTAGCGCTGTAGTTTTGCCATCGTGGACTCAACATGGAGGACAGGCAGCTCTCTGTTGCCTTAAAATTATCCTCTGCTGCCACCTGGTGGTGCTATAGATATTGACGATTGTCTACTCATGGTTCAAGCATACACAGTGAGACTTTCCACATTGAATGCTCATTAATAGATGACCAGATTTGTTCATTTTTATGGGCGGGGGGCAACTTACTACTCAGGAAAACCTTTGAGATTTTTCACAAATATGGACCAAATGACCATCACTTAATCTCGAACATAATTGAAAAATGCAGCCCAAATATACATATACATGTATGTGAGTTTATTTCTTGATTTTTAAAAAAAGAGTTGAGGTCTTTGTTAGGACTGTAAGGGTCCATAGTTACGTTATTTTTGAATGGTTACGTCTTGCATTATATTATCTTGCATAGAAAACAAGCACAGCCCCACCCTCTGGTCTCTTAATGCAAACATGCCTCCTTTTTATT
>JAFBJT010089376.1:0-15966 GCA_016785325.1 Chascanopsetta lugubris
CCCCTTTAAAGGGAGTTCGGCTTCAGCAGTGCCAGCAACAGTGTTTATCCGATGGACTGATAATCAGCCAAACATCTGATTGAACGTTAACAATAAAGGCCGGGAGAAACATTTCACAGAAATGTGGAAAAGCCACAACAAAGCAGAAATAATTCCCACGCTGCTTTGAACAGACATGAATAAGTTGAAGTGTTTATTTAGGATTTTAATTAAAGGGAAAAACCAAATAAGCATGTGTCGACAGATGAAGGGCGTATAAAATGTAGTGCACTGGAATCAACAATAACTATATATTAAACCATGCCAAGCTCATATTGATGGAGATGGGCAAAGGACAACGTTATATAAACCACCAATTCATTAATGTTGAATTCATAATGGATAATGTGCTCTAATTTGTGGATTTGAGGAGAACATTTGTTGAAGAGGAGTGACTTCCTGAAGATGGACCTGAGACAATCACTCACTTCAATCACTTACAAAACGAGGCAAAACACGATATCACAAGCTTGAGACAAAATAGAATTCAAACAAATGTTGTGAGAAAAACTTTGAGGATGAAACTACATGAGTGACAAAACAAAATCCATTAAAAAAGAAATCACAAAATGAAGTAATAAGGGAATCTATGCTCATTTCAAGCTGCTGTTAAGTTCCAGTTATGTGGAATAACTAACTAATAACTTCTAATTCTGTGGGTTTTATTGGAGAACCGATTCACAGTTAGATTAGCGCCCCCTGCTGGTCTGAAATAGGGATCCGTTAGCTGAGTAAGGAGCAAAATCTCATCATGTTTTAATTTCCTCTCTAATATCCCACTAAGTTAATAAACCTTTAATATACACAAAACAATTAAGTTGATACTGTAACACATGAACCTGTGTTAAATGCTGTTATTGTTCTATACAAAGGAAATAACTCAGAAAGTAATTTATAAAGTTCTGTAATGTGTAACATTAACCTTATTGATTCTCTCTGCATAATGAAACAAAATTATTCTCACAACATACTAAATAATATAATAATTTCTAAGGAAGTCACCCATGTCTTTATATGGCTTTTTTAAAATTACGGTTTTCCTACTTTTCACTCACTGAGACGTAAAGAACAAACTGCTCCATCTAAAATATATCACCAACCCTCTCATTTCAGTGTCTCATCGTGGAAGTAGACAAATATTAACATTCCGGTTCGAACACGGAGCAAATATTCTCTCGAAAGCTCAAACTTTATATTTTCAACGCAGCCTCAGAGGACATGCACATGGCCTGGCAAATGTTCACAAGCCCCTCCTATACAATATATTCAAATGAGCATGGGCATACAATATATTCAAATTAGCATGGGCATAGACATAAGGTTACTGTACAACCCCCCCCCCCTTCCCCCCTTCCCGCCCCCCTCTCTTTCCAAGAGCTGAGACAAAGGATGTAAATATGGAGATTAAAGACATGAAGACCGCGACGAAGCAGACGATATGCTAAACGCTTCAAACCTGTCAGCAGTAATTCGGCCGTGCTCGTCGCCCCGTCCTATTTTCTCTCTGAGTCCGGGTTCCAGGTCAGTGGACACAAGTCACACCTAATTCAGGTCATTTTCAAATCCCTTCATAATATCTTGTGCTGTTTACTGCCTTCTCTCCGTCGTCTGAGACATGTACAGTACAAAGAAACAGAGAGAGGGGAGTACTTTGGAAAGACGTTGGCCACAAGATTAAAAGAAAAACACACAATTACTGCAAGACGCTTCATGTTGGTGCTAAAAATATCAACAAAATACACATATTTATATTGGACTCAGCCTGGTCGTATCTGTTGATGCAAGTTTTCACATTGTTCATTGTGTCAGCACTTTTCAGTATTCCCATTCATCTTTTCTGGAAATGTACACACACACACAGCCCCTGTGTAACCTGTGTGTGTGTGTACATGTGTATGTATGCGAATACACTGGTTTCTGTTTTTCCACTGACTGATTAGAGCCTGAGATTACACTGTGCTTAGCATCACAACAACAGGCCGCTGTAATTTCTGGGGCGTTGCGACTTATCTCAATAAATCATTCTCGCTTTAAACCGGTTGATCTGAAATAATCCAGCAGAGATTAATATTAATGGGCGACGCAGAGACAAAGACAATTAGTCGCTGGCAATGCGCTAAGAAGTGGGAAGTTTGCATTCAGCTGCGTTTCTCCCCTAAGATGTGAAGTGACATTTTAATTACGGCGGTGATGAAGATGAATCAGGTCCTTGTTGTCCTCTGTGGTCCTGATTTTCTAATAAAACTCTAGTAGCCTTAGTTTTTTCTGAAATAATGAGACTCAGTGTGTCTGAGTGCAGAATCATCTCCAACAGTAATACAATTTGCACGTGGAGTTTCAGTCAGATAATTCTTTACTTCAGTGCCAATTCTATTCATAAATTGAGAGAAGCACAAAACCCACCCGGCGCTGTCTTCAGGGACCGGTGACACTTTAACATTCATTCAGATATTAATGGCAGACACTTAAGGACACCGTGCATTGTGTCTCGGATGAAAGACGGGGACGCAGAAAATTGCTGTGGATTAATTATACACTTAAGATAACGGATTTCTGAAGTCAACGCTGGCACAGGTGCTGAGTCATTTTCAAAAGCAGCCGTGTAAACGATGCTTAATACTCAGGTCCGCAGGTGATGTCACGTAGGAAAGCAATCGGGCGAAAGCAGTCGTTTGACTGAATCGACTGTGAAGTTGAGAAAACAATCTTGAAATTCTAAAGTAGAAAAGAAAATCGAGAAAAATGGGACATTACTCTTGAGTGGCACTTGAGTTAAGAAGGCTAAATAAGCCCTGCCTTGTGAAATGATCTTTCAAATGATATAATCACAAGTCACTGACCAGGCATGATCAGTGAATCAATGCAGGCACTATAAAGGAAGGGGCTGGGTGGAGATCTGGAAACCCAAAAGAGCTTTCTGGCTCCCACTTGCTATCTCTATTTTGCACACACACATGCGCCTACACACACATGAACCCACCCACACACACACACACACGTGCATAAATGAAGGGGAATCACGTTACCAGGCATAAAAATTCCCCACCTGCTGAAGTTGGTTCCTCACCATCTGCTGCTGTTGAGACACGGATCAGGGAGAAGAGGGGGAGGAGGAGGAGGAGGAGGAGGGGAAGGGCAAGAGAGAGAGAGAGAGAGAGAGAGAGAGAGAGAATATATATTAGCTTTAGTACAACTGTGTTCGAGCATTCAGCGCAGCAGCTGCATGCAAACACGTATTATTTACTGCCCGGCCATATGTGCAGTAACATTTGACATGTTATCGGTGCGGGTGAGCAGCACGCGAAGCCAGACACACCTGCTACCTGTAGGGCGCAATATCCTGCCGTCAGGAATCGCAACGCTCTCGCCATAAAAATGAAACCTGCCACTGTGTCGAAACCCATCTCCCATTCAGATGCTGCCTGGATGCCACGTCCTGGTCGGTGGCCTCTGACTAATGCGTGTTCATCATTCTGAACCGGTGTTGGATTAGGCCTCTGCGGCATACGTGCTCCCGGATTCCGCGACCTTGGCTCTCCAGCTCCAGTCGAGCTCCCTGGCCATGATTTGGCCTGTCCGCTGTCATTACTCCAAGCCTCTATCTCCATCATCGCATGTGGAATTGCTTCAAAAAATGTACCCAAAAGCTGGTCACGGTCTGAGCAGCTAAATACCAAGGACATTAGATGCATGAGGTTACTGATAAAATAGGATTAATCGTTTAGGATGAAGGGGGCTGCTGAATGAGACAGACAGGAATGGGGTTGGCGATGGATGGATGCATTTGAGGACAGGAAAAGGAATGGGCGGATGGATGGACAGGTGGATGGACGAATCTGTGGATGGATGGATGGAAATATGCATGGATGGTGGATGGATGGAAATATGGATGGATGGATGGAAAAAGTGGATGAATGGATGAATGGCCATATGGCTGGACAGACTTATGAACGAATGGATGGAAATAAGCACGAATGGGTAGATGGATGGATGGATGGATGGATGGGTGAATGGATGGGAATATGGATAGATGGGTGGAGATATGCATGCATGCATGGATGGAAATATGGATGGGTGGATGAATGGATGGATGGATGAATGATGGATGGATGGATGGATGGATGGATGGATGTACTAAAGGACACGCCAAAGCCTGAACATACGAGGACTTCCCGCTTAACATTAAACAGCCTTGTAATGTCTGAACAGCCTAACGATGCTGCCCATCACTGAGCACATGCTGACTGGATTAAACTATGATTCAATGTCATGTACATGTTTTCATCTATGACACTGAAAACTAATTGGATATTAGCATATGGAGAGAGCTGAGGGCCATATAGATCGTGATGGAGACAGTTATGGATATTTCATGCAGCTGCCAATTTGTCCACACCCACCATCTCCATCTAATCAAGTCTCATTTCCAAACTTCTATACATACACACACACACACACACACACACACACACACACACACACACACGCACACGCACACTGAGTGGACTTTGCCCCTCTTCACAAATCAAACCTCAGTCAGGCCGTGTTCCCTGTGGCGGCTTTAGACATGGAAATGAAATCACTCTGCAGAATTCTCTCCAAGGAGTTTTAAAACTTTTATAAATCACCAATGTAATTTACCGCTCTACCTTATTTCCACATGCAGGGGGTTGGACCCTTATCAGTTTATCTACTAAAACTAAAGCAAGACAAAGTCAAGAAAATCCATGGAACAATCAAAAATCCACTGTCTTTTCACAGCAGCTGCAAACCCAAGGAGAAATGTTCTGCCTGGACACCTTTGTGATAAACAGACAAGGAAAAATAAGAAAGAGTGGAACACTGCATTGAATGTGTGAAGAAGCTTTACATGAAGCCAAAGCCATGCACTTCCCCAACCTCTAATCTGTTTGGCAGCAGACGCTCCGCTTTGTGTTTCCCCATGCACACGGGCCAATGTAATCCCAAAACCAAGCACATTCCACGCTTCGCTTCGTTTGGCTTTCTTTCTTCCTGCTATTTTTCTATCTCTCGCTGTCTCCGCTCTTACCATGAGGGGTCAAGACACACACGTGGAATCCCTCAGACATGCGCCATCTACAGTGTACACACACACACACACACACAATTACACACTGACAAGAGATAAAGGGACCGCAGAAAACAAACGTACGCCTCAGAACGCTGACAAAGGTTCACGCCCACACAGAAAGACACGAGCTGAGAAAGGTAGAGTTACAGGAAAGGAAGTTTGTTTATGCAAGTGTTGGAATAGTGAGTCTCTCTCTCTATGAGAGACGCAGTGTAAGATAAACAATTCACGGGTCTTTACGTCCGGAATGTTCCTGGATGCGTCAAAACGCCCTGTGACAGACGTTAAATTGAATGTGAGCGTGTCTGGTTGTTTGTCTTGGTGACGTGCATGTTCAGGGTGTGCACCTGCTCCTGTGACCCTCAAGTGATGGGCAGTAAAGATGATGGGCAGGTGAGTGAATGGAAAATCAACAGATATGTTTCACTGTGCTGCACCTATGGAAGGGAAAACATGTGAAAACTCAACCAATCTCATTTGAGATATGAATTAATGCGCAAAAAAAGCTGAATCTGTCATTTAAGCGTGTGAATGGTGGTGGTGCTTGACGTTGGCCAATGATTGAGATGGTTCAGGATGGAGGCCATTATGCTGCAAAAGCTGGCCAGAGCAGGGAAGCTTCCCCTTTGGGGAAAAGCTATGGGCTCAGAACGCATGAACGTGCACTGCCTGACTCCTGCTTGAAGCTGAGTAGAGGTGATGACGCCCGGTTGACAGGTCTTTAGTCTAAATGAAATGAAATGATTGGCTAAAGATGCCATATGCTCCCATTGTCCAGTCAACTCTATCTTTTCATACCTGGGAGTAAAAGGTTTAAACTAATCAGATTAAAAAAAACCAAAAAAAAACCAAATATGGATTCCATTTTTCCAGATAAATGATCGTTTGAAGTCCTGGGAGAATTTAACTCTCATTTCTGTGAGGCAAGCCCCGACATAGTGTGCCATCGTTACAGTCAAAGCTCTTATAGTGGAAGTTAAAGGGTTAATGTGGGCCAATCTGTTAATGTATGCAAATGCTTTGAGTAGCCTTAACCTTATCCAGATATTAACTGAAGAGCAGCCATGCAGATGTTTGGAACATTCACTGGTTTGAAACACAGCGATGTGACCTTCTCCTGTTGTTGACATATGAAGTTGGTTTCATTCACAAGTGGAAATTTCAAAGGTTGCTTGATTTTCATTTTGCAGTGTCGGGGTTAATGGACTTTTCTTTAACTTTAAATATGTTTTTCAAAATGTATTTATGAGCGTCTGTTCTAGCAAAATGATGATTCAGTGGATCAATAAACCGTTTCACAGACGCGTTTTGCTCTTATCTGCCATAAAAACACAGTGGAACACAATCACTGACAGATTTGTTCATGTTGCAACAGACTGGACAAAATGTATTCTGCCACAAAGCCAGATAAGAAAAATAAAGACGGGTGCACTGGCAGACATAAATGCAAATGATGGTCGTCAGATACCGGCTGCGTGATTTACAACATGTGTGGCCTAATTTCTCCCTTTGAGCTGTAAAAATGCGGGTGTTCATAAAATCCAGCGAATCTGAACATTTCTCTCCTTGTAAAAGTTGTCATCAAAGCTTCACCCGAGAGTTTTCTCCAGCAGAGCGACTGTAAATAAATCTTGAAACAATCATGATTCAGAGCTCATGTGGTTCGAGTCACACCGAGTCTCAGCCAGGAATAAATGGGGACGACATAAACACCAACATTAAGTTGTCAGGTCCAGATTCACATCCATCACGAAGAACAGGTGTGACCTAGACACGTATTCACACATTAACAGCAATCAACTTCATTAGATGTTCTCCATTAAAACTGTGCAAATCATCATAATGGGGAATTTTTAGGACATGTACGTATATGTTCCCATGTATCTATGTATCACTGTCAGACCAAGATTTAGTCACTGCTGAATTACTGAGCCCAGGGCTGTTTAACAATTCTAATAAAACATTGTCTTTCTTCTTTATCTTATAACAGTAACTGCCATCACACCACCCACCAACAAATGAGTTTATAATGCATTAGATGGTGTAGTATAAAGTGCCACACACCAGGCAGGAGGACCGAAGCATTATTTTTACGGTTATAGTCCAAACACTATTATTGTAGACAGGTATTTGTAATTTGTCTACACAGCATGCGATATAAAGATGTCTACATCACACGTTGCTTCAATTTGTACTTAACAAATGCTCGACATGCAGCTTCTTTTACAGACGGCGCTAATAAATGTGTAAAGCGAGGAAGGTGGTGCAGATGACTTATTTAAATGGCCCCTCCTCCATCAAAGGAGAAGGTCCTCTCTGTTGCACGATAAGCCTCCATCCTGGGACAGATTGGTTTAATCTGACTGACAGCCAGGAGACAGTAATAACCATCCATAATCTAAATGGGAACCAGCCAGCCGGTCCGGCACGGGCCTGATATGACCTCAAGGTGTTCGGCAGAGATAGAGGAGCCTGCGTGCAGGTAGAACAAGCACAAAACACACACTTGGAGTGCACACACACCCAATAGGAAGGTATATATATGCATACATTAAAACACATACTACCTGTTCTGATACGGCAGGTATGTTGATTAAAGCCTTGTCTGCACTACTGCAGATATTTTCACATCATGGATTTTTCTCCAGACAAGTCGAGAAAATAGATATAGGCAAACATATCAGGGCAGTAGACATCCTGGCCAAACAGGGGTACTGCAACTTCAATGTCAGTTATGTGGTACCATGCGGCCCAGAAATACATTCTATTATAAATTTACAATGAGGAAAAGTCATCTGCGATTTTTTCGAGGTTCATGTGATTGTGACCATTTTCTGGAGGTCACCATGGTTCCCCATCATGTTTTCACAGTCGCACAGAATACGTCATGACAACTGAAGATGAATGAACTCCCTCCTGCTTAATTGGAAGCCAACTGCAACATGCATCGTCACCATTAGGTGTCATTAAATTCTACGTACGCACGGAACCTAAATAAATTGAATACAATCTTATAACTCATTAAGGGTCCAATCGTTTTTTATTCAATCATGATAAATGCTGCACAACCCACTCCTATATTCAAATGAAATGATACCCATCACCTAGTTGTTCAAAATAGAGCAGAGGTACAGAGTGAGATGATTGGTCCAATGTCCGCTCTGACATGTTGGAGGGGATAAGTCATTTGGTTTGAAACAGAAGTGAATGGCTCCAGGTGAAAGGGCAGACACTTGGGATTAACTGCAAATATCTGTGGCATCTTCCCTTTGATAGCAGATCGTCTTCAGTGTTGCTGTTCCTGGGTGACAAGGAGCTGCGGTGGATTTCCTCGGGGCCGCTCACACTGTCATCATCAGGCTGCAGTTTATACGACTGGCTCAGTGTGAGGAGCAGAAGGGATGGAGAGAAAACCAGCCATCAATAGCTGAGGTTAGCCACTAAACCCTGCCACAGTGTTACATCCAGCAGAGTTAAATACAGGGGAAGTTATTTTTACCAGCGGCTCATAACGAGGGGCAGTTATTCTCCATGGTGAGCTGCGGAGTGAGCGTTGAAATGTGGCCCAACAGAAACATCTCCACTTAGTTAAGGCCGATGATGAGCAGGACAGGGATGGCAGCCAGAGAGCAGCATCTGACTTCTGCAGCCGATCATTTTCAATTTAGGAGGAAATTAAATAGGAGTTTCAGCCAAATGAAGCAAATGAAAAGTCCTGCCCTCAGTGAAAAGCTGAAAATGTACATATCGCCAGTCAACCGTGGCCTTCGAAGATGGAGAGATAGAGCTCTCTTAGTTCATCATCCATGATTTGACGGTTTAAGGAGCAGGTGATGATGTGATATATTTGTTGGACGTGCAGAGGGGAAAAGCAGGCCACTTGAAGTGGGGTGTGAAACACATTACAGCCGAGAAACCATGTGATCACACGCTCAAGGGCTGAGAAACACCTACAAATGGAATCTGAGAAGGTGACGGGTGGGGGGAGGGCAACGGCGGCAGCGGGGGGCTTGAACGCGAGACGGGCGTGCAGCTTCTGTATTGTGAGTTGATCCATTACAAAATCACATAACAGGATTTTCTCCGCAGAAAAGCTGTAGCTATACGATTAATGTTAACAGGTGTAAAATCTGCCCACTTAAAGGACTAGTGCGCAAGACTGTTGGTCTGCTGTTTGTATTGGTATATGGTAAAAGTAAGAGATATGTAGAATTCTAAGTAATACGAGTAGACAGGGTTGAATAATGTACTCGCTCTCTCTATTGTTGCCTGAGCACTGACCCCTGTTACCCTGTAAAGATGTCATTCTGAATATACATTGTTATAATGTATCAACATTTATAAGTGGCTTGGGTCAAACAGTGATTGTGATGTTGGTGATTATGGAGGCACTTGATTACACATGTGGCAGCCAGCATGAGTTCATATACAGTACTAAGTTGAGAGTCATGCCTTTGATATGATGGTCGAGTTCTACACAGGACATCTTGTGGCTGAACTTTGTTTGAACATTTGTTGACATTTGCTGATTATCAGCTTATTCATCAGCTGTTAAATGTTTTAAGAGGAGACAAATGCACTCGGCACTATAAATGCATGGGTTATATGGGTCCACCGATGCTCAAGTTACAGTTTTCAAAGGGTCTGACCCAGGGTTGTCATCAGATCAGTGCTAGAGACTGTATCAACTGATGTGCAGGAGGTTCAGAAATGGAAAAAAATGGTATCTGGATGGAAAGAGGTGTTTCTGAACATATACAACAACTGGAAACCTGCCATTATTAGTTGGAGTTCTCTCTGATTCTGTGGCTCAGTAACACGTATTCATCTTACCTCTGCGGCACCATGGCAAAGTCAAAAACAATCGGGATAATGGCTTGCATTCCCATTTAACAGTGTGGCATTGAGAGTGACAGTTAGCTGTCACTGCTAATGCTGGCAGCCCAGACACCACTTGCAGGAGCTGACAAATCCAGTTCATGTCTGTCAAGTGTCTCTTGTTATGAATCTTGAGCAGTGAAACTTTTGCCCCCCATTTTTGACAGAGTTTCGATGTTTCTCTGCAACATTTGGCACCGAGTGGAAGAGTTGTGAACCGGTTTAATAGGGGTACAGTAGTTTGAAAAAAGACAAGAAGTGGTTTAATTTGCCACAGGACCGCGTTTAATTAGTGTGATTGAAGTCAGAGCTTGAAATGTGCCATGTGTTTTCAGCCATAAATGGGTGGCATTAACTATCACCATCAACTTGCCAAGCAGCTGCAGAGAAAGAATGATGTGAACTGCAACACATGAGCTGAAATGGTAATTTTAGGGTCAAAGCTGTAATTAGTATGCATCAGATTTTGTAATCAGACAGGTTTCAGTGACATTGGCAGAAGCTGCCTTTAGGGATTAATAACGGTTCGTCTGATCGTATATTGAATAGAATATGAAATAATTACACTGATGTTTTCATGAATCCAAAATGACCGTAATTGTTTTCATCACACTACAATGAGCAGGCCCTCTCTTTGGAGGTAGCCACTAAAACCCAACTAACTGCTATTTCAAATGTGACCACTGGGGGAGTCACACAACACTGTGTACTTGTACTTTTTTTGCACTAAAACAAAGTGAAAACTTTTGAGTTGTCATTGACTATGTTATGATTGTACTGGTCCCGCCCACTTGATGTTAAAATGGGCTGAATGTGGCCCCCAAACTAAGCCCGTCCTATATGCTTGAAAGGCAAACAAGAGGTAATGTGTATATACAGTAGATGCAGTATGTGAATCCACCTTTAGTTGTCACCAAATCCTACATACCGCACCTTTAATATAAACTGTTACATGGTAAGATGTATATGAACAAATAAGCAATAGCACAATAGATATCACGTTAACTTAAACCCTTTACACTCCCACTCCACACACCCACACACGCACGCACACACACACACACACACACACAGACACACACACACACACACACACGCTCACTCTCCAAGCTCCAGCAGATGCTCACCACACATTCATCTCCCACATAACATCAGCCTTAAATCTGCATGTTCCATTACAGCTCCACTTATTAACATGAAATCATCTTGCCGTGGAGTGGGTGGGTGGCTAACTGTGAAATGACTCACAAACACAATACCAACAATAATTAGGGGGGCATTGCTGATGTTCTCCCCTAATGACGAGGAAGTGCAGTAGCACACCACTTTTTATCAAGTGCAGCGGCAAACACCAACATCTCTGCGTGAGTTAATAATCAATCCTCATTTCAGGTTTGTGTCACTGGAGGAACAGAGTGGGGTGAGGTCGTCGCCGTACACTAGCAATGAGGAAGCATCTGAGTGTAATCCTGCTGACAGCTACCCCAAAGAGCACTAAGCATTATAACCAGTCATATATCATATTCTTCGGCTTTAGTTCTTTATTTTCAAATAAAGTGGTGAAGCAGGTTTATAAGGGGTATATGGGAATATAATGCGCTGTATGTTCCGCCCCATAAAATGATGGCGGATAGCATGGCTCCAACTCCTGATATCACTTTATTAAATTTTAATACTGGCAGAACACTGTGGTAGTCGGCTTAATGATGTGCACTATACTGGAGGAAATGCCATGTGATATCAGCTCGTTGTAGATTATATTGTGCAGCAAACAGCAAATATAAGTAGCAGTCTTTAGGCATGTGGTAAATTAAACAGGCAGAATGCATTAACCTTATGTAATGCATCAAATCATATGCCAATACATGGGGGACTATTAGTGTTGTGGCTGTCAATTAAGGTTCAGCGTGTTAGATTTAGGTGAAATTATTTAGATCTTTATTGACAGAAATATGAAATATGTCTCGTGAGTTTGTGATGACCCTTTCATTACCCAGCAATGAGCTCTGTATATCTACACCTCGTGGCACCAGTATGCTTGTACAGGAGCCCAGCATGGACAAACTAAACACCTTTTGAGTTTGAAGTCATAAAGATGAATGACGTATTCACAATATTCAAAACTTTGTGGCACATTGATTGTTCTGGGCCGAAACAATCTGCTTCTGTCGTGTCTGCCCGATCCAAATGAGGAAAACCATAAAACTGCGTGAAATCCATAACACCACCGAGTGCGAGCGCCTGTGCGATCGTTTGTCGGGGGGAAACGTCAACCACAGGATCGTATTGCTATTCCAAGCATGACACAAAGAAGAACCCATTGGCTCGCACCGTCTACACAAGTGTTTTTGTAATGTGGTCAATACAGACTGCAGACATATCCAAGACGAGTGTGTTTGTGTGCCTTTGTTTTCTCGACACACGATCAATATGTTTGTTTTTTTAAGTCTGCTCTCGTGTGTCGGCGTTCAAAACCAAGTGTCCGCAAGAAACGTATATATGTTTTCTATAGTGTCATAGGCGTTATCGATTGCAGACGTCCAACATGAGGTTGCCTGAAGATGTGTTGACAGAACGGACTGTGATCTCTGATGCTGCTCCGACACCGTGAGATCGAACAGACTGCTTAGAGAACATGTTGCCTCTCATTCAGTCTGATAACACAACTTTACTTTAATAGATTAATCATTGCTATTCTTCCAGAAATAATTCCAAACTGAATGACGGTGGAGGCTCTGTTTAATGAGCAGCGACCAGATGCCTTGGCAGAGAGGCTGATTTGCATGGCGAGGCGTGCACATGTGTTCCAATTCCGCCGAGAGATGCTCTTTTCCAAATCTCATCCTGTTTTGTGCTTGGTGTTTTACTATGTAGAGGAAATGATCTTGCAAGGGAGGGGATGAATCTGTGGTGTCTACATAATGGAATATGAATGTCTCAAACCCGGCACTTTACTGGAATATGTCGGGTGATCTGGTGGCCACAGTGAGGGATGAGCATTTGCAGCAGCGAATGAAAGGGAAAATGACTATTGCCGTGGATACGGAAGCTATCACTGCACATGTGTGTATGCTTATTGTACATACTGTATATGTCCTTCGTATTTCACTTCTTCCTGTTTTGAAACAGCCAATATATGAATCAAATAAAAAGTTGATTGTTAGTGACAATATGCACAATGGGCTTGATACCCACACCTTTGAAACTAATAGTATTTGTGCTCATCCATAAATGTCTATATTGCACAAACAGCAGATACTACATTTACACACAATCTTGTTTGTGCCCAGTAACGCACAACAGTGCATGTCAGCAGTTTAATTTCATTTAGATTTTCTCTGTGGAACTTTGTTATGCGGGGTGAAAATGATGACAAAAACTCATAGTGCAATTTGTTTATACCATACTGTGAGTGGGGCAAAAAATCCTAAGATCACAATGGCCCTGACCTTTGACCTTTGATCAAATAATTACTATTCATTCAACTGTGAGTGAACCTGAATAAAGCATTGTACCTCAACACTATATAACACTCATCATCACCACCCTCCTCATGTATTATAGTCAGATTCAAGCAGAGACTCTGACCAGTAAACAAGAGCAAACAAGCTCCCGAGTGTTAACGGCACACTGACCCCATTATGTAGCACAAGCAGAGGAATGTTATGGTAATTTTCCGCCTCTTTCAGGTCACAAACCACAGTTTACTTCAATTATCTGAGAGGGAAGTGGAAAGGTTAACGCTTACTGTCTTCGAAAAACACCGATATAAACATTGAACGGATGCAAAGAGGATATTCATTTCTCTCAAGTGGGTCACATGTAAAACAGGAGCACTTCATCACATGTAAACACATATGATATTACACCAAGCTGTGAGCCAAGCACGCTTCAGCTTTCATAAACGGAAGCACTCAATTCCCCCCACACCTTCGGGTGCTGCTGTCTGTTCCGAAAGGGTGGGGCTCTCTCGTACACTTAAAGTACGATGCACACCATTCAATGGAATCAAATGGAAATAAAAACATAGATTTTCTTTCATTAATACTTACTGTGCTTACTGTGATAATATGTGCCATGTAGCCTTCTGGCTTTTTGCTTCCAAAGAGCACTAAACATGTTTTGGTGAGAAGGAAATTGAAGGATGTAAAGCTTTTTTTTTTATATATATATAGGCTGTGGATTTGCAAAAGGAAATAAGATGTTGAAAGGTCATCGAGGACATTCCACCGGCGTGCAGCCCTGTTTTATATTCAACTGGAGGGCCACTGAGGACAGTGGCCTGTCTGTTCATGCACAGACCGGGTTCATGCACATGCTCTGTGGAGAGATGGGAAACCAAAGGGGTTTACGGTGTATTTCTGTGAATCGGTCACATAAGCAAAACAGCAGAAACTGCAGGAAGAAAAGTACTTGAAGTGTCCAGAGATGTAAAAAAATAAAAATTAAAAAATTAAATGACTAAGTGAGTGTGTGTGTGCAAATGTACAAAAATATGAATTTTAAAGGAGGCGATATGAGGGATTTCATGCACACAGCTTCTTCCACTGTATCGCGTTGTTCAGCAAATGACAAGAATCCAAACTTAAACCAGATCTTTGTTTCCCCACCAAGTGCCGTGTATGAAGTGTAATTTGTTCACATCAAAGGGGAGAAGAGAAAACCCTGACTCATTCCACAGTATTCCACATTGTTAGTGCAAAAATGGGAGGAGGGGTGAACCTCTCACTCCTCCTAATTGGATGTAATAGCTGGAGGGAATAAGCTCGCTTTGGCCTCTGGGAGGGGAAAGTGAGGAGAGGGGGGTGGGGGGGGGAGGATGGTGCGTGTGTGTGTGGGGGGGGGGTGGGGGGGGGGGGGGGGGGGGGGGGGGGGGGGGGGGGGGGGGGGGGGGGGGGGGGGGGGGGGGGGGGGGGGGGGGGGGCTGGTTGATGTTTAGAGAGGGCTGAAAATGCTAAACATCCACGGAGGAGTGGAAAGACAGACAGAGTTGTCCCAGTGAGCCAGACTCACGCAGCTTCAGAAATAGCTTCATAAAGGTAGCGCAGAAAGAAGAATGGAGGAATGTGGAGTGGAATTAAAAAAAGAGGCCGCGGAGGGAGAAGTGGTGGGACGGATGAAATGGGTTGTGTATTAACAAAGAGCAAATGAGAGCATGTGAACGATGCTTTGTGCAGGACGGGGTCCAGAGAGAAGAGATCAAGGTCTTTGGCGGGGACATTTGAAGATGAAAGAAAGCCAAGGTGCTCCTGTGAAGTCAGTCGATTGCTGAGGGCAGTCCTTTAAACTCCCCCACCATCTCAATGGCTTGAACACACTTCATCAGCGAGTAGTGCCGGGGCTTAATATTAATGTTTAGGGAGAAGTCAGAGCTGCATTTCACTGCAGAAATTCCACGGTGAAGTCACTTAATTGCTGTGGAATTCGGAAGAATCTGTCATTTTTCTCAAGCTGGAGAGAAATTGTGCTGAGCCCTTACGTTTTGGTCCTTTTTGACATGCAAATATAAGCCACTGAATAACTGCAAACTGCCTCTACGGAGTTGATCTGTCAGGGACCAGTGACCAGAGAAGGAAACAGCTCATTGGAATCAACCAATTCTATCCAACCTGTCGAGTTTAAACAGCTTTTAAAAGACACTCACCCACACTTAACATTAGAGGCCCTACTGGAACAGGCTGACAGACGCTAGATGCTCAGAAAACGGTGTAGTTTCCTCATGCTGTCCACCGCTCTAGCTCCTGACTTCATTATATCCTTGAAACGCTCTGTGAAGCTCATGCCCTCCCTCACAGAAAGGCTCAGACTGCTCTGATGGGTCAACTGAATCCAGGAAGTGTCCTGCCCACCACAGGACACATATACATATACAGCACATGCATACGTATATATATATACATATATATATATATATATATATATATGTGTGTGTGTGTGTGTATATATATATATATATA